>JANCMA020029958.1:0-16737 GCA_024336925.2 Zoanthus solanderi
AGTGGTAAATACTTCATTTAATATAACAGTGGAGACGGTCAAATTCCCAGAGGAGGCGGCTCGTTGAGCCGGCTGCCAGCCCATTTTGAGAAGGCTGAAGCTGTTATAGACTTTGATAAAAGTGCATTGCTTGTGGGATGTGGCTATAAAGATGAACTCAAGTATAACTGGTGTCTCCACCTTATTTAGCTTCTTTTGGGACCAAGCTCATCTCAGGTTTTTGTGTGTTGGCCACTTTGTTGTACATTTGTATCCCTTGCTCGGTCAGCCAATTATATTAAAAGCTGTTGCAAACCTGTGTAGTCATCTCAGTTATTGGCATGGTTGCAGTGGTCACATTCGTATCCGCAGAACATTAGCCTTCAAACAGTCAACAAAAACACTGGAATTCAGGTAAGCTTGGCAATCTCTCAACTGTGAGTAAGATGTTGTCTTTAAACCTGCTGTTTCCAAGAACAGTGAAGCCTTTGTTAACATCGGTCCTACCTTACCCCCACAGCATAAGGGGCGTCTCCCTCAATACAACAGGAGTACCTTGGAAGAACTCCAATCAAAATTTGATGAGCTTGAATCCGCTGGTGTTTTTGCCCGGCCAGAACAGGTTGATGTTAAAGTAGAATACCTCAACACTTCTTTCCTGGTAAGAAAGCCCAAAGGTGGTAGCAACCTTGTGATATATTTTGGTGAGGTTGCACAATACTGCAAGCCCCAACCACCATTGATGCCAAATGTTGACAGTATTCTGTGAGAGATTTGAAACTGGAACAATTTAATTATCACTGATCTATTGAAGTCCCTTTGCTCATGTTTCTATGAAATTGTGTGACGTTGCAACCCCTTTTAAGGGTATTCGTGTTTACACCCGATCGGCCATGGGTATGCATGGCTCAGAAACTTTCCTTGAAGAGCTTCTTACGTCCCGAGTTTTAGGTAACCTCATTCAAGAAGGCTGTGTAGCAAAAATCGCTGACAATCTATATATTGGTGGCAACACCCCTGAGAATACCCTTCAGAACTGCAAATGTGTGCTTGAGGCACTCAAACTCAACAACCTCTGCTTGTCTGCCCCTAAGACTGTTATCTGTCCCAAAAAACCTATTATCCTTGGTTGGATCTGGTGCGATGTACCCTTCAGGCCAGCCCCAACAAGTTAGCTGCTTTGTCCTCTTTGTCACTATCTTCCTCCAATCAAGACTTGCGCTCCTTCGTCGATGCATATAAAGTTTTAAGTCGTGTCCTCCCTTGTTATCCCAATCTCCTTGATCCTCTCGATCAGGCGACTGCTGGTAAGGATCCCCAACAAAAAATAGCCTGGACTGATGATCTAGTACTTGCTTTTAAGACAGCACAGAAGGCTCTCCAAAATCATAAGTCACAGGGCTTTCAGAATGTTTTGAAGTAAACGGTTACTCCAAAAAAGTAGGTGGCTGTGAACAGAGATGAACCGGATGTGACACCCATCATCTTATGAACATTTTAAGGGATTGTGTTAAGCAAAACAAATGCAACTCCAAAACAAATTACTCTTATATTTGGCAAAATCACCAAATTGTTGGACTTTTTATACCTCACATCAAGAAAAAGTAACCGGTGATGAAACATGAAGTAGCCGGTGGAGCTCCGGCAGATGCCGGCTTGTTCTGAAATCTCTGGATACTGATATTAATTTTAACCTCCAGGAAAGAAATGGACAAAATGATATTGAAAATGAAAATTCTGAAGAAGAGGAGAAAAAAAAATTCTTTGCTGAGGTAAGTAAAAATTACATGAAAATTGTAACATGAGTGTGGGTAAAAATCTAGATGATGTAGGTCATTGTACTATACTTACACACAGAATTTGTTATATTATAAAAAATTATTTAGTAACGAAGCTTATAAATCTTACAATCATTGTAAGTGTTTTTCCAGAGGAGTTTATTAATTACATTTTGCTTCATCAATGAAAGTTTTTTTTGCCTCTGAAACTAAATTTAATTATATTAATTTTTATTTCATTTCATTTTAGTTGACTTATCTTTTGGTGGTGATAAAAGCACTTATTAATATTTAACTTGTATTACCGGTATCTGAATTTTCCGAATAACAGCTCTTTGTCAATCTATCCTCAGCTGGCTTTGTTCCTGGAAGACAACACAGCTTTTAAGGTTTCTTCCTTAATCTCTCTCTTAATCCATTAACCCCTCCCCCTGGGGCTCAGGGTTGCCTTCTCTGTAATGTCAATGGCAGTATACAGTAAAGCTTGATAAACACAGTTAATGGCAGAGCTTCAAAACATTCACGGCATTCACTTGTTGCAGACTTTTTCCCTTTTTCTGCTATTTCCCATACTTTATGGTTTGCTTTTTTGAAAAAGGAGCTTTATTTAAAATTCATTTGGCAGATTGACTTTTACCAGAATCAGTGAATGTTAAAATATTTATTTTATTTAGTGCCAATAACTACAATGATGTAGTAAATTAATGTTGTTTTGCTTGCAGACTTTTGTGATCCAATGATAGTTTTGTTCATAGTTTCATAGCTTTCAGAGTACAGATATTTGACATACAGTAATGCTGCTTTCAGACAATAGTCATGTGTCATATGACAGAGCAGTCCAGAAACCTTACCTGTTTTTTGTTCTGAGCAGAACCCTAGCACATGACTGCTGTAAAGGTGATCGTAATCTGCAGTTGCTTAAATGTCCTTCCCACAAATTACTCTCAATAAATGTTTGTGTGTTTCTTGGTAACATATAACATTAACCTAGACTAGATGGCAACAGTTCCTTAATAATGCAAAGTCATTTGTGGTAGAAATGATCAATGACAATCTGTGTTTTGCTTCTCTTACGTGTTTATTATTTAAAACCACTTAATGTTTACATGATAAAAAACAACATGTACAGTAGTTACTATTAATAATAATAAAATGTTGAAAGAATTGAAGTTTTAAAAAAATAATTTTTCTTTTTTAAATAGCTGGAGAAAAGTGTCCCTGCATCAGGGCCTGGTGAACACCCTCTACAATGCCCCTATGCCTTCTGGTTCTCTCGTAGAACGCCTGGAAAACTACAATCCTCTTTAAACTATGAGCAAAACATCAGACTAGTTGGCAAGTTTGCCTCAGTAAGTTGAATGGATAGTTATGAGCTAAAATATATCTTTGTCCAATGATGCTTTTTGTATTTAACTTGCCTGTCTATATTGTAGACAGTTCCCTCAGGTTCTTGAAAACCTTTTAAGTACTGTATAATTTTCTTCCTTTAAGGCATTGAAAAAGTCTTTAGTTTAAATTTCCAATACTAAACTGCTTTTAGTTTTGAAAATTAAGTCTTTATCTTTTACATATAAATTTACTAGTATGTTTTTTTAAGTACTAGACAGTGTAAGGGGGGGGGCTCAAAAAAGATGGGTGCTTATAAGGTGGGGCTTAATGGAAATATATATTATGTGTGGTGCAAAACTGGTGTAGAAAAAGAGGACAGAGGACCTAATGGAGATGTTGGGATTGAAGGATACAGTGGTTCAGATGGCAAAGACAAATGGAGTGAGATGGTACGAGCATGTGTTGAAGGGGGATGATGGGCATGTTTTGAGAAAAGCATTACAGTTTGAAGTGAAGGGCAAGAGGAAGCAAGCACGACCAAAGAAGAGGTGGAAGACACAAGTGGAGAAGGAGAGCAAGAGTGCTGGTTTGGAGAAGGAGGATGCCTTAAATCGAGTGAGATGGAGAGTGGGAGGGTAAATCCGGATCGAAATTGGATTGATTGATTGATTGATTGATTGTAATTAACCGTCAGACGACCAAACTAATGTACAGTATACCACCATCTCTTGTTTTTTTGCAAGAAGAGCTATGGTAACCAAAATGGAAAGCTTGACTATTGCAGTTTTCAAACATATTTTTCTTGTGTCAGTTATAAATGGTTTTCATAACAATAGTAACATCAATTGATGATGTTATCATTGCAACTTTTTTTTCAATTTTTCGTGAAAATACACGTATTTAGAATACTAAAAAGGAAGTACTTTAGTTCATAAAATTAGTAACGGAAAATCTTGAATAAGACCGAACACTGGAGCTGATCTGACAATGTACAGCGTGTAGGAAAAAGAGATAAAAAATATCTGGTGAGTTGCTGTTGAAACTCTTTTTATGTCTCACAAGAAGATAGAAAGTGTATCTATAATGTTTTTAAGATTCAATATTTATCTAAACCAACTAGTTTGGAATATATTATCGTAAACTGTGATCTAACAATATTGCCAAAGACGATCTTAACGTAATGTTTCAAACACTTTTTAAAGTTTATTTGGCTTTTGAATTGTGCGACTTAATTTTGTCTTCAGGCTAGAAAGGGCCAAAAAATGTCCATGGTTAAATTGTTATCAGAAACATAGTTTTAGGTGGTAAAACTGAAAACAAAACTACATTGTGTTACATAACTTGTAACGGGTGTTGCCTAGTCTTGTTTTCATATCGTCACTTTCGTTTTCCGATGAAATATAACTATCGTTCGAATTTATTCTAATTTGAATCAATGGCTCATATTTGTAACTTGTATTGCGATTCCAAGCGGCGATCTTAAACTAGCATTTCAAACTTTTTTAAAATTAATTGGCTTTTAAATGGTGCAACTTAATTTTGTCTAATGCTAGAAGTAGAATGAAACAAAGAAATTCCATAGTTGAAATGTTATCAGAAACATAGTTTTAGTGGGTAAATCTAAAAACAAAGCTACATTGTGTTGAATAATCTGTAATGGTGTTGCTTAAAGTTTGAATTCTGTCTTATTTCATATCCTCACCTTCGTTTTCAGATAAAATAACTTTTGTTCGAATTTATTCTGATTTGAATCAGTGTTACATAGTTTTAACCTGCATTGTGATTCCAAACAACGAGTTTAAACAAACATTTCAAACATTTTTTAAAATCATTTGGCTTTTAAATGGTGCAAATTGATTTGTCTGATGCTAGAAATAGAATGAAACAAAGAACTTTCCAATGTTTAAGTGTTATCAGAAACATAAAAGGTAAAACTATATAAAAACAAAGCTAAATACATTGTGTTACATAATTTGTAATGGGTGCTGCCTTAATTCTGAATACTGCCTTGTTTTCATATCGTCACATTCGTTTTCAAATAAAATAACTCTTGTTCGAATTCATATTAATTTGAATCAGTGGCTAATATTTTTAACTTGCAATTCCTGTTTTTCACAAACTGCGTTACTAAATTAGGAACATTAATTTTGAAAATATATCGCAGTAATATTTTTAAAGGGATTTATATGTGTTAAGCTGCGCATACCACACACGTAGTTTATAGGGCTTTACAAGCTCTTTACAACATGGCGGAATCCACGAACACACTTTATTTTTTAAAGCGCTGTAACTTTGAGGTAAAATAAGATTAAGGTTTTTGTCTAAGATGTTTCTAGGCTGGTTTGTTGTATGGAACACTCTTTATTTCTTAAAGTCCTGTAACTTTGAGGTAAAATAAGATTAAGGTTTGCTTCTAAGATGTTCTAGGCTGGTTTGTTGTATGGAACACTTTTATTTCTTAAAGTCCTGTAATTTTGAGGTAAAATAAGATTAAGGTTTTTGTCTAAGATGTCCTAGGCTGGTTTGTTGTATGAGTCAATGGGCAATAAAAACTATCTGTACTCCAATGTGTTGTATAATGATTACCTACAACGTTTAAGCTATGCATGCACTTGATTGTTTTATTTTAAGTTTTTTTTATTTGGTCGGTTCTAATAAACTAATGACAAAACTATATTGAATGAACACTAACACTCGAACTTATTTCCTAAGTCCAGGCCCAGAGTTTGTATCTGCTCACAAATCTAGATTAAGCAGCCAAATAAAAGGATTCTATCAGTAAAAAAGGCCAAATACTGTAAAGAACTGCAAACTCGTATATTCAGATAACCTTATGTTTTAAAAAACCTCTTCCTCCACAAAAATAAAACTAATACATAAGGCAAATTTTACTATCTAGGAAGCCAAGTGACCCAGTTCTTCTATCTAGGAAGCCAAGTTACCCAGTTCTGCTATCTAGAAATCCAAGCCACCCAGTTCTGCTATCTAGGAAGCCAAGTTACCCAGTTCTGCTATCTAGAAATCCAAGCCACCCAGTTCTGCTATCTAGGAAGCTAAGAAACCCAGTTTTACTATCTAGGAAGTCAAGATACCCAGTTCTGCTATATAGGAAGTCAAGATACCCAGTTCTACTATCTAGGAAGCGAAGCTTTCCAATTATTGAAAATTTAATGAAAATTGCGGAAATGATTTTAAAGGCAGGTGAATTTTATAAACGAAAGGAATTGCTGACGAGAGCATTTAATTTTGGTCTAAAACAACAATCACCAAGACGAGCTGTAATATGATAACGTTAGTTTGCCAGAGTTGTATAGCACATTTTTCATATGGATATGCTTTGTTTTAAATTCTTAAGCTTAAATCTGCATAATTCTTCTTGAAGAATTTGAATATCGCCTCATCATGGTCATTACACTGATACTGGACAATAGTTTAAAGACAACGCAAACCATACTTTGAGTATCAACTTCACATTAAATCGTAGACTTTTAATGAAATTGAAATATCAGACCATTATTGAAATATCTAGTGTTGCAAGTCCAATCTTTTGATTGAATTTTTTCTTTGTAATATATATATATATAAATATATAAACGCAGTAGGTGAGGGGTGACGTTTCAAAACAAAACAACTATTTTTTTTAAGTTTACAAGCAAAAGAAATAATAGAAATCACTTTTATTGGTTTTCTTGAAAGCGGAAGTACGATCCATTTCGGCAAATAAATAAACTCTTTTTTCTTCTTTATACCTGTTGAATTTTAACTTTCAATTGGATGTGTAAAACAAATAGATAGAACAGTTCTGCCAAATGAAGTAATAGTTTATAAGAATAGAAATGGTAATGAAGTGTATAATCGAACGAACGTCGCGATTGAAGTGACAGTAAAAAACGGTTTGGTGCAAAGCTGATTAACTCGGTACTTGAAAATCCTCTTTTCAAAACAGCTTTTGATTTCAATATTTAAGTCATTGAAACGTGTGATTAATGACACCTTAATATTAAGATACTGGTAAGTTTTTTTCTTCTATTATTTTAGAAAAACAGCAGAGTGGTTGGATTGTCTGGAACACCATTTACTTATCTCTGTCAACTGACAACGAAAAAGGTTCGTCATCTAAAATACTTTATGGCGATACGATTTCCACTTTTTCTAACACAAATAATGCCTTCTTTTTCAACTAGTATTTGGTTATCTACAGAAAACAATATATTAAGACTGATTTGCTTTTAGAATCGAGGAGTGTCGTAATTATTGTCTATAAACTTGTAATTGTATAAAACCTACTAATAATTTATAATTCAAAGCGGATGCGGAGACGCCTTTGAAGCAAAGATAGTTATATTTGCTTATAAAACCAGAACAGGACAGAAAGTAGGACCGTTAATTTTCTGTTTGTAAAATATTGTTCTTTCTGAAAACTCCTGACAAAAGTAGAGTTAATCATGTTGGCTTTAGAGGCAGCTGTTTAACACAAACTTTTAGTTTTGAAACTGTTAATAAATTTATTGTTTGTGGAGAACTATCAACTGTCCCATGAAAACTCTTTGTTTAGAAATAGTATTTTCTTTAAATTGTCTAATATGTTTTATGAAATTGTAACCATATTTTCGTTTGTTAATACAAAACTACATCATTTAACTTTTAAAAACAAGAGACAAAACAAAATTGCCTTCAATAGTTAACTGCATGCCATTTTTTGTATTGACAGAATGCGTACACACTTTTTTTTATTTTATAAGAATCCATTTTATAAGAATCACGAGGCTCAAAATGTCAAACTTTTAAGAATCGCAAGGCTTGGGAAAAAAGTGCGATTCATATATAAGAAAAAGTGTGTAATTGGCAAGAAAATCGATGTGAATCATTTCCCGATTATTTTAAACTCACCAAAATAGTATGTACTTGCCACATTGACTTTAGCTTCCTTTTCTGTAGCCAATCATCTTTCCCCTTAGATTGAACTTAGCATCAGGGTAAGGTTTGTAAAAGTTTGGTTAATCGTATACCAAAACAGAAATTGATTGAAAGAGTTGATTAATTCTACCTTTTTTCATTTTTGTAGTGAAATGACCGACAGCACAACGAATTTGACCAACCTTGACGCTGATAAAGCTTTCATAGACAACCCAACAGGGAGACGTGTTTTGTATGGCATTGTGGGAATTCTGTCGATCTGTTGTAACGGTGCATTGTGTGCTATGGTCTTCAGGAACAAGAAAATGTTAAAAAATTCCTACAACGTGTTAGTTTTGGTGCTCGCTTTTGTTGATACTGTCACAGGTACGGTGATTGGTAAAAACCTTCAAAGTAATTTGAAACAGTTTTTTTGATAGTTTAATTTTAAAACTTTTACCATTATCCCAAAATCATGTCCATCATTATTATCGTCCATATAATCGCCACCTTCATTGCTGCTATCATCATTTTAAGAAATAAAACGTGCTCTCTGTGCCTTCATAGTTTGATGAATACCGAGACTTACGTTTTGGGAGAATTCGAGAGCAGATCAAGGAAAACCCCAAGACGCATTCCAGCTGGGGTTTTCACCTGTTCGAGAGTTAATAATTTTGATTAATTAATATTTTCCGACTTAACAAAAGAAAACCGACGACATACGAAACGTGTATGTATAGTTGTATATCTTTCATGAAACTGTAAATCCTCACAACTTAGGACTGCGAATCATTGGCACATGTCACTTTCGTGTTTCATTGCGCTATGAAAACACACTTGTTGACTAATCAAAACGCACGTACTATTGTTTTAGAAAATTCTATTGTAAATTTGGTATCCCGATTGACTTCTTCTCTTATTTACTGTCAAAATCCGCCCTATGAGTTTCAGGACATACTGTAAAGTTTGTAGACATGTTTCCCAAAGGTACCACACACAATCAGAATCAGAATCAGAATCAGAATCAGAATCAGAATCATATAAAGAAAAAGAACAACAACATCAACAACAACAACAACAACAACAATAGTAATATCTAATAACCTTTGTGGTAGGGAATAGACCAGTAAGTTCGAACAAAAATCTAGTTTTCCTGAAGTTGTTTTCTGACGCGGTTGTTGGACTAATTTTTGTTAAGGAATATAAATGAAAACAATTTAACAAATTTTCTAATACAATAATCACACAACTTAATTAACACTGGATTAGCAAATGGCTGATAAAAATGTGTACCTTATATTTAGAGAAAGGCTGGACTAGAAGTTTTTGAACGAGCATTGTCGAAATTGCAGTGTCGTGGGCAACTGCAGCCTTTTCTTAATTTAGCAAACTAAGTTAAGAAAAGGAAATCATCAATGAAACTAGAAGTAATCAAAGATTAATAGAGTGCGTTCGACAGTGGTCCAAATATTTTTTATTAGAAAGATAAATAATTAGTTACAATAAGAACCAAATGCACATGGTCTGCATTTAAACAACTCAACAAACTCCCACTCACTTTTAATTATACAACGACAACAACCTGGTAAATAGTCGAGGCACATTAAAAATGACACGCACAACAACCAGCTGGAAAAATGGAGTTGGAAAATGGACGAACGAAGCACATGGTCTGCGTTGATCACCATGCCACCACGGTCACAATAACATGCAGTCGAGGCTTATGTTCCAGCCAGACGAAAATCGCTCAAGGGAAGATAACATCAGGTTGAGCCCGCGAGCAAAAGCCAGATTAGTATGCGTTCTCCTTCTTCGAACGCAATTAATAATTTGAAATTAATAAACCTTCAAAACTTTCTAAAATTAAAATTTTGTCTCCCTAGAGAAACTGTTTGCTATTACTTTCAAGTTTTATCGTTTGACTATAAATTAGTTTCATCATTGGCCTAGCTAAATCAAAGTACCTACATTCCATCTGTAAACCGTTTAAAGCGAAAAGACCATAAAAACTGCACATACGGAAAGTTGTTATTGTAAGGAAATGAACTACACTTTTGTGCACATATTTATCCATCTGCTGAATTAACGAGAGTCTAGAACGTTTTTAATTTAGTTTTAGATAGAACAGGTTTTTTAAGTTATCTACTTTTCGACCGCAAAGTCCCCAGTTCGATCCTCGGCTCTGCCGAGATTTGAATATTTCTGCGACTTTCTTTTCCGCTTAAACTAAATCAGCTTTCCATCCTTCCGGGGTAGGTAAATGAGTACCACCATCTCTGGGAGCTAACCTGTGATGGTTAGTGTCCCATCAAGGAGGAGTCAAAGACTTTTATTTGCTAAACACTACAGAAACCGGAGATAAACGCTGGCTCCATGGGTCAATTGGCTTGTAAAAGATTTCGCTTGAAAACCAAAGTATATTCAATTTTATAAAACTAAACTTTTATTCCTTTCATATCCAATGAAATTTCCATTTAATTTCAGGAATTTTTATAATCGTTTCTCCATCATTTGTAATTGGTAATGAGGCGATGCCAATACCCGCTGGAGGAATGGGGAGAGCCTTCTGTTTCCTGATCCAACGCAACTTTTTTGTCTGGCTTTTGGCAAAGATATCGGTTTCCATCGTCATGTGCATGGCGGTAGAACGCTGGTATGCATTGGTTCATCCTATGAGATACAAGGTCGTATTCACTCCTCCAAGGGTAACATTGTATGTAACAATCCTAAGCGGCATTGTCCTGATTGTGACATTACCGACATTGTTCCAGACCTTTGCAGAAACCAAAGGAACACAGACGGTTTGCGTTGACAAGCCTCTCATGGGAAGTATTTTGGCTAGTCAAGTTTTCACTGTGTTATATTGCGCAATCACAGCCTTTGTTCCTTTTATGGTGATAATTGCCACATTTATCCACCTACAGTTTTACGTTATGGCTCATAAGTTACTTCCTCAAACTCATGCGCAAAAACGTCGACGACAACTGGAGATCGTGCTGTCCCGGATGAGTGCTGTTGTGGCATTAGTTCTAGTGATCTGCATATTTCCCAGTCAGATAACGTTTATTCTGTTTACTTTCAATCTCACCAACTGGGATGTGGTGAACGCCTCGTCCACACTGAGCATGTTCAACAGTGTGTTCAATCCTTGGATCTACTGCCTCACTAACAAGGTCTACCGCAAGGAGTTTGCAAAACTGATTCGTTTTGGCTGTACAAAGCAGGATAAAGTCGTAATTAGCAGTTCAAGCAATGATAGAAAAGAAACCGTAGGCGCTTCGATTTAAGATAGCCTAATGTAAGATATGTGCCTAGACTGATAACATAACAAAGATGATTTAATGTAAAATATTTGCCTAGACGATAACAAAACGAAACAGAATTTTATGATATAACTGCAAAAATGTTAAAGTTCATGCATCCTGTTGGATGCACTGTAATGCAAATAGCTCTGTGCGTAAAGATAACAAAAAATAGGTAATAGGCTAAAGACTTAACGCCGAGGTTGATAAAAAAGATATTTTAGGGCGAAAAGACTGATTGCATAGCTCCAAACATGCACAATAAAACTATCAGGATGTGGCACCAGCCAACGAATTGGCAGAAAAAACGGAGGCACGCAAAAACGAATACTGGATGTAAGGAGTGGTCTTACGAGAATTTGTTAAGAAACTTAATAGAACAGAAATTAATAGTAATACACTATACACTAACAGGGAAAAGCTAATTAAAAACAACTAGATCGACAGAAATACATTCTAAAACAAAATCGCCGAGTTAAAATTTTTTTATTTTTTTCGTGACGAGTAAAATACTCAAACCAAAGCACGTATGAGTTCCAACATGAAATATAACCTCGACAAAAGAAACATGTATTCTCTCTTTCTGCAAATACACCTTATTTAATATGCAACTTTCGTTCACTGTACAAAATCCGCGCGCGGAATTGGTCAAAATCGATTACATGATTTTGAATTTTAGTGAGGTTTCATGTGAACCTTGAGTAGCGGTTTTTTACTGAATGATTTAAGGTTACAGTAACTAAAGTGTTGTGTTATATAGAATCACGTTCATATATTATTATCTGTTTCGACACACTCTTGTTTATGTTCTTCAATTTTGAGACAACCATGGCATATAATATTGCCATTTCTTATAGTTGTAGGACTAAGATTGAGTCACTAACATTCATGATTAAGAGTAGTAAACTTCTCCCTTAACAGTTAGAAAATTGAAAGTTTTTTGCCCGTCGTTTATTCTTTACTAAAAGCTAATAGGCCCGGAGGCTACGCCACTGTAAGACAATCCTACAACTTCTTCTAATTATCTACAGTATGAAATTCATAAACGCTGGCTACTCTCGTGGAACTCATTTTAAGTTAGAATACGTGTTACAACATTTGAATACTTTAAAATACAGATGGTCGTTAACTTGGCACCAGTATCGCTCAGCAATAAAAAGTGAACTTCTACACTTGCCCAAGATTGACTTTCTAAAAAACGTGCCGCGAAAAATTCTTTAAAAATACATTCCTGAGCCTCTAAGTTTCAAATTTTTTTCGAGGGGCATGCCCCCAGACCCCCCTGGCGGCTCGCGCCTTCTTGCCTCGTCTTGTTTTGAAGTCTGCACACGGCCATGTTGTTGAGATTTTCTGACTCTTTACTCATTTTACATCCCAAAAGATTTGCCAAGTAATTCTAAAACATTCACTCCGAATATGGACTACAGTTCGAAATGTTAGTTCCCAAATTCTGCTCACTCAGGTGTACAACTTATCAAATTATAAAACTGTAATTCTAAAACAAGGTAAGATGGAAATTTTCTTTTACGTTTCGAGTTTCGGCTTTTGATAAAAGTCATTGAATTTTCAGTCGCTATTTGCTCCTAAAAACTATCCTGTTCGCGTATATTTTTAAAAGTTTTACTTTTTAATCTTTCTTCATGTATATCTTTTTCGTGATTTCTATTCTAATCTTTTTGAACTAGGCCATTTTAATTATGTATTCATTTATTTTAAAGATTCTTATTTGTTCAAATTATTGCTTCAAGTTCCTGAAATCATGATGTATCACGCCGTACAATACAACGAACTTGCACATTAAAAGGGTTAGAGACTTTTAGTTCCTGTTTTGCTACAATTAGATGCACTTGATGGCCAGTGAACTTATAATTGTCCATGATGCACTCAGCTGCGTTCGTGCAGTATTAAAATGTTTCGTTAATTGTGTAACCAGGCGTGCTTCTAATTGTAAGCAAATCACTTTGGTCAGCGGCGCCAATATGGCTGCCACGGTGTTTTGTTGTCTCTGTTAAGTGTGTGTTTGTGGTTGTTCTTAACGACCTAACGCTAAACATGTGGCCTTAGAGGCTTCATTGGGCACCCTCTTTACTGTTTGTATACTTTTATTCCAAGTTTACAAACATTTGGCGGCATAGCAATGGATAGTTCTCTCTTCAGCTCAATGGTGATTGATCAGGCAGCCATGTTGTTCCTGATCACTCTCCATCGTCCAGGATCAGCTACTCCAGCTTCTATGTAAAGTCACTTGGAAGACTATGCCAAAACAAAGTTTACAAGCATTTGACGGCATAGCAACCGACAGTTCTTGACAGTTATCTCCTCAGCTCAATGGTAATCGATCTGACATTCATGTTGTTCCTGATAACTCTTCCAGGATCAGCTATTCCAACTCCTGTTTAAAGTCACTTGGGAAGACTATGCCAAAACAAAGACTTTCGGAAGAATTGTGGCAAACTCTTGGCTCTCTTGGCATCAAAAAGCCATTTCGTTCGAGACGAAAACGCTGGTCGTCTGCGGGTACTGGTCACCCTGTGGTGAAGCCCACAGGATTCCCATCTGATTCAGGATTCCCATACAGGTAAAAACTTTGTCAAGGGTTTCCCACTCGCTGGCAGCTGGTGTTCCCAACTTCATGACTTGTAATCTACGCTCGTTATCTCCGAAAGCATATGAACTTGAATGTTTCATGGAATGATTAATGGCGTTGACATTGCCTGCATCACGGAAACGTGGCTGATGACTGAGATCCCGGATTCACATGTTTCCCTGAAGGACTTCACGCTCTTCCGTAAGGATCGTCCCTCTCACGGTGGTGGTCTCGCTGCCTTCATCAGATCCTCTATCCCTTGTGTACTGTTACCCAAGATTGAACTCAGAGGTGCTGTTACCGAGACAATGTGGCTTCATGTCAAACCATTTCGCTTGCCGAGGTCGGTGTCTACCATCCTCATTGGACCTATTTACCACCCCCTCATGTGTCGTCGGAAGATAACAACGCCTTATACTCGCATGTACAAGAGACTGTGGATTGGCTTCATTGCTTCTATCCTGAAGCATTGGTTTGTGTGACTGGGGATTTTAACCCAACCTCAGCTAATATCTCTCCTGCTGTATTTAAGAGGTTGTCAGGCCTCATCCAAATCGTGAAAGTTCTAACCCGTGATACAGGGACACTAGATTGGTGTTTAACCAACTCACCTAAGTACCTTAATGACCCGAAACAACTCCAAAAGATTAGCCGTAGCGACCATTATTGCGTACTTGTACGGCAAGCCCCATCAACTCAGAAGGGAGGAAAACGTACAATCACCAAGCGGGACACTCGTGATAGCGCTTTACGCGGGTTTGGAAGATGGACCACCTCATTTTCTTGGGATGAGGTGTTTTCTCTGGAGAGGTGCGAAGAAAAGTTTGATCTCTTTTATCGGATTATGTCAGACGCAGGAACCTTTTCCTTCCTTTGAAGTCATTTCGTGTCCATTCCTCCGATAAGCCCTGGATCTTGCCAAAAATAAAAACCTTGATCGCGCGTAGACAACACGCTTTGAGTAGGTCTGGCAAGAACTCCTATTCATTTAAAATGTGGAGAAATAAAGTGCAAAGGGAAATTAAATCTGCTAAGAAGTTCTATTATGACACCAAAGTTAAAGGGCTTAAAGACTTTAATGTGGGGAAATGGTGGAAGGAAGTTAAGAATATCGCTGTTATATCGGCTAACTCAGATCAGTGGTATCGTCAGCTAGTTGACGGAGACGTTATTGATTCTGTCGATACCCTCTGCGACAGGACTAACAACTCTTTCGTAAACCTAACCCTGGAATTTGACCCCTTGACCCCTGATGATGTGGCCAGCATCGCGGTGGAGTCTGTGCCTTCTGAGTTGCTCACGACTCCCTGGGAAGCGGAGAAGGCCTTACGCGGGATTAAGATCAAAAAAGCCCCTGGACCGGATGGTCTTCCAACCGTTGTTCTAAAGGAGTTTGCGTACGAACTTGGCCCAGTCATTAGTGACATGTATAATGCCTCACTTAGGCAGGGCTTTCTCCCACCCCTATTGAAGAGCGCAGATGTGAGACCCCTTCCGAAGCAGAAGCCTGCGAAGTCTGTTGAAAAGGACATTAGACCAGTCTCACTGTCATGTCAGGTTGCTAAAGTAATGGAAAACTTTACCCTGGTTAGATCACTGCCTGTATTACTTAACAAACTTGACCTTAAACAGTTTACTCTATCTGGTAGATCGACCTCTCAAGCATTAGTGTATTTACTCCACCGTGCATTAGAAGCACTAGATAGAGGCAGCTGTGCATTATGTTTCTTTTTTGCACATTTCAAAAAAGGTTTCGATCTTATAGACCACCGAATATTGTTTTGTAAGCTCTCAGGTTTTGGGTTACACCCCTCCTTGGTGAGGTGGATAGCTGCTTTTCTTCAAGGCAGATCACAGCGTGTCCAACTTTGAAACGCGTCATCCCTGAATGGTGGAATCCCACAGGGGACCAAGTTGAGCCCTATTTTGTTTGCTGTCATGGTAGATGATCTGGTGTGCTCCTGGGGCCCTAGAATTAAGTACGTAGATGATCTAACAATAATGGAGGTAATTCCTTGCAACTCTCCAGCTGTATTGAAACATCTTGTAAATGACATTTAATAGCTTTGCTTATTGTAACAACATGCAGTTGAACCCTAGCAAGTGCAAACTGATGCGGGTTGATTTCCTACATTATAATAGCTGCTATAGTCAACCAATAGCAATAGGAGAGTTTGTTATTGAATCGGTGCAATCGTTCAAGCTCCTCAGGGTGTATATTTCCATGGATCCCAGTTGTCAACTCACTACATAGCTTGGGTTTGACCTTCAGAGCTTGTTGCTGGGAGATGGAGATCTTACTAAATCCACCAAATATAGTTGTCTTGAAACTATTGAAGTGCAGCTATTAGTTAATAGAACAAATGATTTAATCAACTCTAAGTTGAAATAAAATCATCACCATGAGTACAAAGCTGGAATATTGATGATCATTATCAAGAGATACAAAATGAACTGTAAATGATTAATATAAAAAGTTATAGAGAATACTTCATGGAGAGTGATTGTGTACGGTTTTTATTCACGAGTCATGAAGTATCATAAAACAAAAGAGTGAATGCAGCAAATGAGTGAGTTTCATGTTACAAAACGATGAGTGAATAAAAACTGTACAAAGCACTTTCCATGGTGTTTTCATTTTCCCTTTTATTAGCAATGTACTGCTATTGTATTTAGATTTGTTCTATATATTGTTCAGGTTGTACTGCACTCGGGAAGAACTTCTTGCACTGAGCCAAAGAGATACGAGTAAGCACTGACATATCATTTAGATAATTAAACATTATAGTTACTATTACTATTATTATTTATTATAATTATTATTTATTATTTATTATTATTATTATTTCTTACTATTATTTATTAT
>JANCMA020030054.1:0-16736 GCA_024336925.2 Zoanthus solanderi
TAATAATAATAATAATAATAATAATAATAATAATAATAATAGTGACTTTAATCAAGTATATCCACTGGGGATCTATGATTACATTTAGGATATTACAAAACGAATCAAACTGCTACCTTGCCAGCATGGAGGTCCCTGATGGTGCAGTAGCACACCTGACTAGAATACAGGGAGACATTGGTTCGATTCCTGCTCGGGGCATATATATCAATTTTTCTGAGAAATGTTTATTCTATATTTGCAGTGCTCCAAGCAGTCCTTTTGGCAGCTGTACTTTTTAAAAAGGTCGCTAAGGATACCGACTTGGCTGCCATATTTTTTTTCAAAAAAGAACGGATTTCGTCTTTGACTTAAGGATACGCCGTAGAAGTAGCAGTGAGTTATAGCTGGGATTTTCTCATTTGCCTAAAGATTTGTCAAATAGTAAAATCCTGCAGCCTGCTTTGCGCGATAATTTTGCCATAGCTTAATGTATATATACCTAACTTTTGGAAAAATTCCTGTTAATTTGTGTGACTGGTATAAAAATGCTTGTTGAAAGAGGGAAGGATAGAGCACTAGTTATTACTAATAATATAATAATACTTATATATACAGAAATCAAAAACTAATTAGACCTACAGAACTGGTCAACACAATCATTCAGAAATCATCATCATCACTGTCGGCATATCTTCTTCTGTCAAACTAAAAGCAGAAAAACATGCATTGATCACGTCAACAGTAACAACTGTCATTGTTCAATTCTTATTAAGAGCAGCACTCAGCCTACATTTCTGTGTAGTTCATTAGATGCAATTATTAAGACTCTAGATGTGACACTAATCAATGATTTGGTAGCCCCAATCAGAAACTTGCATACTAAAAATTAAATTTTTTTACGAGTCCAATGACTCATGAGGTAAGTGCCTATCTTTGGTTTCAGATTAGCTGGTCATGGAATGCTGTAGACACAGAAATAGTCTATGAAATCTCTTCTGCTTATACTGGTTGTTGAGAGAAGGCCAAGGGGTTTGAAAGACCTTCCAAAATTAGTTTTGTCCATGCACATTTTGTACTTTACTTGCCTGTGAATAGTGAGCTTCATTCTAAACACCTGAGCCTAGAATTTCTTGTTAATATCAGCATAACTTCTGCTGCTGGACTTAATGCTCTGCTAACAGACGTAACTTTGAATAACATGATTTTAAATGTCAAAGTACACCTGAAAATGTCAACCTCACCCATTATAACAGGAAAAGAGTTCAAAGAGAAGAAAAGAAGATGTATGACGACTTCAATTGACCATTAATATTAGGGAAGGGTAACTCAAAAGTTAAAGTCTCCTTTCTCGATCTATACCGTGACAAACATTTTATTGGATATTCAAAGGGCACTCTAAAAAGAGACAAAATTGATATTATTGCTGCCCATATTGTGAGGTCATTAGTTATAATGCGACAATGAATATGATGTTGAGGATGAAGAATTGGATGCAGAATGTGAATATGATGTAGTGCTCGAGGAAATTGGAAGTGCCAGTGATCTGGAAGAGATAACAGACACTGGAGGTATAGCAGTGAAACAGATGGCATTGACAGTGACAAAGACAATGACACTGAAGGCAATAACGAAGTCAGAGATAGTGATAACAGTGATGAAAAAACTAATGTAAGGAACTTGAAATCAGGGACATCTTGTGTACTACCAAATCTAGTAGAACATGCAGGACATGGAAAACACGATAACTGTACTGTATTGCTAATTAAAGTTTGACTTCCAAAATGAAATACTGGATGTTATTTGTTTGCAACTGTTTTTCTATTCGCCCAAGGGGAGTCACAATTATTTTCAAAGGGGTAAAGGGAGGGTCACAATTTTTTTGACCCTTTTGAAGGGAGGGCAACAACTTAATGACCAAACTTTTTTCTCAGTTCAGTAGCCCTACCCCCCCCCCCTTCCCCCACTAAATAATGACTGGTCCCTTACTTTTACTGTTGTCTTCTTCTGTGTTTGTTCAGACACTCTCTCCAACAATCCAACAAGCTGGGATTCTCCAATCTGCCAAATTTATATTTAGTAATAATACTGTAACTGCTTTAATGAACTAATTTACTGGACTCCAAAATATCAAAGAACTCATATAATATATAAAATACATAGCAGCATGTCACGCAAACTGAACCATTCCCCAAATGCTCTAATGAAATATTTTAAGGAATAAAACATGTTCTCTGTGCCTTCATTAGGGCAGGTGTGGTTGCCACAGTTGGTAAGATCTCTGCCTTCCGACCTCAGTTCAATCCCTGGCTCTGCCAAGATTTGAACTGATTTGTGCAACCTTCTTTCCCACCTAAGCTAACTCAGCTTTCCATCCTTCCAGGGTGGGTAAATGAGTACCAGCATCTGCTGGGAACTAACCTACGATGGATTAGTGTCCCATCCAGGGGGTCAAAGACTCTCATCTGCTTAACATTGTAGATATCAGAGATAAGCAACGGCTCCATGGGCCACTTGGCTCGTAAAGGATGTAGCTTTTTAGCTTTGTGACTTTATAGCCTAGTGAAAACCAAGGTGAATGTTAGCGAGAATACAAGAGCAGATCAGTAAAACCCGAGATGCAGTCGAGGTTTTCACCTGCTCAAGAATTCTCACAAACTTTGCCAAGGTTGTCAATAGGCTATGAAGGCATGGAGAACATGTTTGATTTCTTTCATAAAATTATTATTTTCTGTCTTGACAAAGGGAAAGACAATATACGAAGTAAATAGAATATGCAAAATTCAATTTCTTTCAACAACTTGAAGACGGCCAACCATATCACTCACATCATTTTCGTGCTTCATAGTGCTATGAAAACACACTTGTAGTCCAATCAAAATGCACATATCATCCAAATTATTTTAGAAATATTATTAATCAATAACTAAAAAAATTAAGTCTTTCTTTCCATTTTAAATAAATATAATCATTGTTGATCAATGATGAAAATTGGAGATGCTTGACTGTGTCCAATGTTTGTCTGCATTTTAATCCCAAGATTCACTGCCCGCTTTAATAGTGACATCATTTAAAAAGAGTGCTATTACAGAGTCTACTGTTCTCTGGCAAGTTTATCAAAATGTTTTCAAAGCTTAAACTTACTGTAGATCATACACAAAAAAGTTACATATTAAGTAGATGCAAGAGACTCTTATTCGATCAGTCACTTCTGCTCTGGAAAGACTTAAAATCAGACACTTCAGAATTTTACAAGATGCACTGACGTTATCTGGTCACAAGTCTGATACCCTGCTCTGCTCTGTGATTGGCTGCAACAACCAGCCTATTGTTACCTTACCTTGCACTTCTAGCTGAGCAGACAAGTTTATAATTCTGACGCCTCACAACCTCTGCCTCTTTGCCTCAGTTGCTCGTTGTCAATAATAGTGTTGCAATAGTCTTACAATTCTGCTAAATAGCGTGCAGTATACAGTTTCGACCAAAATCGCTACTTTCAAGAATGTCAAAACAAATTTAATTCCGAACATTGAGTATTTAATTTTCTTGTGCGAACTGAAGGACGCGATTGAGTATCTAATCGCAAATTTTACAGAACATACTTCCAAATAAGGTGCTTGCTCGACCCATGATAAATTTATATCTCTATGATGCGCTATTGAGCGTGTGATATCTCTCTAAAATGCTGATATGGAAGACATGCGCCGACTAGTGCATTTCTATTTTTGCATATAGGCTGGTTAAACTCGGCAGAGTTCACATTTGGTGAATGTTTTCTCAATAATAATATATGCAAGTTGGACGGCTAGTCGTGCTGGAAATGGTCAAATTATTTAACGCTGAGAAACGAAAGTAATTGACGGAAAATACAATACCGTGAAAAATAGTTACCGGTTTTGATTAAATTTATAAAGAACTGTTAAAACAGTTACTTTCAAATGACATATAAGTTACATGTAGCTAAAACTAACGGCGGGTGTAATTTGCAGAATACTGAATGAAGAACGTGACTATAGTTTATTAGGCCAGCGGAAGTACATCCATACAAGACTAAACCCTAACCCTATAGCTAACCATAAGCTTTACCCTAATCCTAAAATTACTCAATGTGCGCGAATTGAAACTTTTTGTGGCCGCGATTTTAGAAAATTAATGCAGAAATTCGACGTTTCGCAGTCTTCGTGACCGGACTGATTTTCAAGAAAGTTTGACTGTCATCTATACGAAATGTTATTCTTCCGTAAAAGAAAACCAAACTTAAATATTCAAATTGATTCACTAAGAGCCAAGGTCTTTAAGATTTTACTTTTGTAATCAGCTAGTTTTTGTTCATATTCAAATGAGTTCAACTTTATTGTATTTAAGAATTGTCATTCTTGAAAGTGCGGTCATGAAGACTGCGAAACGTCGAAATTCTGCGTTTAAAAACTTAAAAAAATGTTATTATTAAGATTACAGAAAAGTAGTTGCGTTCTGCATTCAGCATGCTGAACTAGATTATATAGAGACAATTCGTACGGTTTTGACAACACACAAAATTAGCAAATCCGGTACCGAAGTATTTGTGATTGAATGAATGTGAGTTCATTTCGTGATTTATGGCTTGTATTGCACTCTGTAACCTTATTATTTATGCATTCGCAATTATCCAGTAAGAAACAAGATATTTTTCTGAGAATATAACAAGATTCAATAGTGACGTCTTTGCCTTAATGCTGGAAAAGGAAATAGTGAAGTTTAATTATTATTGGCAAAGAAATGAATACTAATTATTTAGAACAAGAAACATTGCTATTTTTCTAAACAATAGCTTACATTTGTAATATATTTAATTTATATCTTTACAATAAAACACAGAAAATATACACAGTTTGAATGTCATCTAAATTGAGTGCAGATTTTCCTAATTTTTCTCCCAATGCATTGCCAAAACAAATAATTTGTCAAGTATTTTTATGGTTTTTAGTAAGTCCTATAAAAGAGTGGTCATATTTTGGCCTTGGGGGTGGGAAGTTGTTTAACATCATTGAGCAACATCTACGTAATGCACATTGCTTCGCTGATGATTCTGAGTTATATCTCAGCTTTCGCCCAGGGTTGTCATTTCATACTGATGCCATCCAAGCAATGGAAAGATGTACTGATGATGTAAAGCAGTGGATGGTTACCGATCGGCTGCTTCTGAACGAGGACAAACTGAATTTTTGCTGATTGACACTCGTCAACAACTATATAAGCAAAGTTGAGACACTCCTTTTAAGAGTTGGAACAATGGAAGTAGAGTCTGTGTCTTCTGTAAGAACTGATCTTGGTGGCTGGCTTGATACAAAGTTGTCCATGGGAATACATATCAATAAGGTCTACAGTTCTGGACTTTACTACGTACATAACCTAAGAAAGATTAGAAAGTACTTAACTCGAGACTGTCTTTAAGTTTTAACTTTCATTCATTCGTTCGTTACAAGTCGGCTTGATTATTACCGGCAACATCCTTATGTATGGCCTCGCCTTGCTCTTGACCTCAGTAAATTCTGCCATATAACTCCAGTGGTGTCGTTAAGCGAATTCAATTCAAGGTCTTACTTCTTATCTTCAAGGCTGTTCATGGACTCCCTTCTCCTTATATCTGCAAACTGATAACTGTTAAACCTAAATGTTCCTACAGTCTTCGTTCAAACAACAGTACTCTAGCTACAACAAAAAATGCTGCCTACACTTGGTACTCGCTCCTGCTACTGCCCCTTCACTGTTGAATAAACTGCCTGTTGACATTAGAAGAGCTGCTTCTCTAAACGATTTTTAGAGAATGATCATGACCTTTCTTTTTATTGAATCACTTTAAGTCTGTTTTATTTGCGAAGTAAACACTAAGGAATTCTGCGTAGCCCAGTGTACTATAGAAGCGATGGGTGTTTTCATGTTGACACCGCAAATGGCATTTACGTCGTCAGCGATGGCAAATTTTGATCAAGATTTTGCATGTCGGTCTTTGCTTCGACTCCCAGCGAATTCAATCCAAGAGCTTCATATCACAACAGAAAATTTACTGGACTCGATGGCGAATTTTGATCAAGATTTTGCCCGGTTTTCATGTCGAGACCATTAGAAAAGTTTACAGTGTGTCAATATATATTTTGTTATCACAAAAACCGTTTGCAAACAATAAAAAAGGAAACAGAACAGCAACAGAGCTCGCAGGACTTCCCATACATCTTTGATTACTTCTAGTTTTAATTGATATTGCAGTTATATATTTTACTTATATTTTAATTCATTGTATTTTAATGAATCACTTTAAGTCTGTTTTATTTATTTTAATTGATATTGCAGTTATATATTTTACTTATATTTTAATTCATTGTAAAGCGCTTTCGATCAATTTGGAAGAAGCACTATATAAGCCTATAAAAATATTTAAATTATTATCATTACTAATTAAAGGTTAATAAGCAATCTTCGTTCTCTGTAAAAAATCCGCGTTCGCAATAAATTTAAACCACTGAATATATGAATCAAAACGATTTTTACTGAGCTTTTACTCCAGCAAAAGTTGTCCTTTATCAGAGTATACACACTTAAGTTATTTAATTTGGCGGGCTTTTTGGCGTACGTCCAGAAAATTTCCCGCCTTTTTAGACAAGTATGAAGATTGTGTTTCTCCATGTTTATCGAGGACAACGACGTGTGAAAACACTTCAAATACTGGTTGAGTTCTTCTAATCTTCATAAAAACATTGAACTTACTTCTCAAAGAACTGCTGATGAATTCGAAAACAAGGTAATTTTTAATTTCTTTTACGGTTTGTCAAATTTCATTGAATGCTTCCCTACTTGCTCGTGAAAATTATATTCGCGTTAATTTTTAAAAGTTCTATTTTGTAATCTTTCTTCATGTACAGCTTTTTGTAATTTCTATTTTATTCTATTTGAACTTACGCAATTTCAATTATATACTTATTTAAAGATTCTTGTTTTTTCCAACTCTTGCTTTAAGTTCTTTAAGTCATGTATATCGCTATTTGCAATGCAGTGCACTCAGATTGCTTATGCACCAGTTAATTGAAACCCCCACCTCCCTCCCCCCTCGATTCAGGGTGGGGAATTTGACATAGTCTGAAGTCAAATGGGAGCAAATCCCACACCCCGTAGGGCCAAATTTCCAGTTAAAAGTGTCGAATACCATGGCAAAAACTTATAGCAAGCAAACCATTTCAAAAAATGACGATTCTTTAAGAATTATTTTTTGGAATTCTTCTCAAGAAGTCTTCTTTCTATCAATAAATTTCAAGGATGGTATGTTTTAAAAACAGATTTGACAAATTCGCTTACCTTCCAAAATCACTGCGGACGATTGAGAGGCCGTCTTTGAGGTGCATCTTCAATTCTCTACAGTTAGTTACCAGTTTCTTCGTTGCATGTCAAATTCCCCATGTTGGCCCCGACATGTCGAGGCGGGGGTTCAATAGCTGTCAATAACCCCACCCCCTTTGGCAACAATTTATTTAATAGAGCGTCGATTCGCCCACTATCCCCGACCCTGGCCCGAGGGATGGGGGAGGGGGGGGTGAGGGTTTCAAATGACTGGTGCATTATTAGGGTTAATGACTTCCAGTTCGTGGTTTGTTTACAAATACAACCATTTGCTGGTGACACAATCAACTCGAAATTGTTCCTAATCAGTGCACTCAGCTTCGCTTCACTTCGTGCATTATTCAAATTTCTCGTTTATTGTGTCGGCAGCGCGTGGGTGTATTTGTAAACAAACCACTCACATCCACTGATCTAGTCACTAACGTTATGCGCTATCTATACTTGATGTCATGGAAAACTTGAAATTTTAGAATTTTCTTTGCAAAGTACTTAAAAGTCCAAAAGTTTGAAAAAAGTCCTGTAAAGGGATTCAAATTCAATATCATTTAGACGGGAATAATAAGGACTGAAGAATTATCACATACTTGTACATAATTATTAATAAACTATTGCAGGTTTTCATCTGATGTCATGGCGGCGCCATGTTGGTGTACTCTTAACAAAAGAATTTTGATTATTTCTTTTGTTTGGGACACCAACATGGCCGCTATGTCGATTGTCTTCTGTGTTTCTTGGGTTGAATGAAAACCATGAATAATACATTTAAATCGCTGCAAGTTTCATCTTTATTTTAGGTACTTGTACGAACATACTAAAACAAATGTAATAATTACTCCAACAGTTTCAGAAACGCATTCTCGCCGAATTCTTAGTCTAAAAAGCTAATTTTTTTGTTTATTTTCATGACCCCTTTCATCGCCACCAAAGTAAAGAATGTTTCACGATGATGGCAAAGGCAGGTTAGATATACGAGGCATATGTTTTTATGCCGACAGTTTTTGTCCAAATCCATAGCAAAAATAATAATCGACCTAAATTTCCCCACTTAAAAAGTTTTTCTGAATCGTAAAAAATTTCCCCTTTAAACAGCGTTCGGAATCAATTTTTTCTTAATATAACGTTCACTGAATTGAATATAAATCTTTTTATTAACCTGTCTGCACATCAGTAATTCAATGTTCAAACAAAACCCGGCTACCAGGTTCTTCTCTGTACATTCAAATCGCTAAGTCCTAGGGATAAGCTGAAAGATAAGTTTTTCAACCTTCGGAGGGCATATTTCTTCAAATGCCCAACATCCGCCGCAGCCCCATATGCCCATTTCCCTCTTGTGGTAAATACTGATAATATTGCATTAGATTCTCGTCTCCTTTCTTCCCGCTCTATCAACAAATTGAGAAAAAAAAAAAAGTATACCGTATTACCCAAAATTCGCGGGTCACGAAATTAACGCGAATTTATCATTACGCGAGAATTTTCTAAACCCGTTAATTTCGACAACCTTAATTTTGTAGCGCGATAATTTTAACAGCAATAATTTTCTTTATTTATAGCTTGTTAAAAAACAAAACAAAAAAAAACAAAAAAACAGGAACCGGTATACATAAATTACGTACTCTTCAAAGTTTTGTTAATGTCCATTTGATATTTTTAAGAAAGCCATAAAGATTTGTTCTGTTTTAAAATCTCAATACGAGTTGTTTTCTTCATAAGTTTGACTGTTTGCTTATCATAAACTTTTGCGTGGATCTCTTGGATCACTCGATCCTTATGTTTGTTTATCAAAAAGTTTAACGGGATCACAAGTAAGGTATACGGCTGTACTGTTTTCCCAAATAAAGATAATGTTTGGTCAAAATGAAAAGTGTTTTGTCTATACTCGCACTAATTTTCTTGAAAAAATGCTACCTTCAAATTGCGTTAATTTTCTAGAATTGAAAATACCGGTCCCTTCAAACCGCTTGTGCGTTAAATAGGTGAAATCGACATTTTATGTGATAACGTATAAACAACATGAGTACTTGCTAGTAACTAACTCAAAACCACTAAAATGGGAAATATAAAGGCAGCTCGAGTGGAGGGCATTATCTATTGAGACTATGATAAAGGTTAATTCTATCTTGGCAATCCAAATATTACACTGATGACGTTTCCTAATCAATATTGACAGCGCTCTCCCTATTAAACTTGTAGTTTCGTTAAAACCTTGTACTATTTTTAGTTTTTAGAGGTAGATAGCATTGCCTATTGAGACTACGATAAAGGCTAACTCTATCTTGTCAATCCAAATACTACACCATAAATCGATTCTGATGTGATCTTTGTTTCTGGTGATGTGTCCATAACATATTGACAGTGCTATCCCTTTTAATCTTGTAGTCTCATTAAATCGTACTATTTTTAGTTTTTAATCTATACTCAGTCACATATGTTTCAGTTTATACTCAATAGTTTGTTTAATTTCAAACCGATTTTTGATCCATCTACTGAGGTATTTTTAGTTCCAGTTTTCTCATAAATTGTCTTTGAAAATTAATTTTCTTGATGTAGCATGAGAGGTACTTGCGAACTTAATCTCCATATTTTTAACAGCATTCTTTCTGGTCAACTATCTGACAAACTGCTCAATCCATGTTTGAATATTGTCGAAACTATCTACTCCCATGTAATCAATTCTTCCTCGTTCCCAGGCTCGTTGGTGAGCGCGGTCTCTTTCTTCTGGTGTCATCTCTATTTCCTCATCATCCAACCGCAAGCTTGACAACTCATCTGTTGCACTTTCAACGTCTCCCAGACCATTCTGTAATGTAAATTGTAATTATGAATTCAGTCATAAAGACAAACATGTAATCTGTAGAGCATAAATTTTTTAAAAGGTTACAGTCCAACTTAAATGATTAGACTCAAGTATATTTAGCACAAACGTGCTAGTATAGCTAACTTGAAACGACTATATTGGGCACTATAGCCACGTTGATAGCGGGCTTTACCCCTTAAAACTACCATCAAAAATAGTGAGCCTGAGTGCTAGCAGCTATGGACAGCTGCTTCGTGTAGTAGAACGCCAGGGCTTACCCTTAAGCGGGCTAACTACCTTCACTAGATCTTACTAGCAGCTGTTTCGAGATTTCAAGGCCTCATCAGCACGGCATAGCAAGCAAACAGGCTCAGGTTCCCAAGACGAACATAAGTAGTGGTAAAAGCACAATTCTTGTAGGATGTGCCTATAAAGATGAACTCAAGTATAGATAGAACAAACGTGCTCACATCCAACAAGCTTTGCGCTTTTAAATGAATACAAGTTACTTATACTATTAATTGAGGTGGATAGTGGCAGAATATCTAGTTATTCATTAAGCCAATATCCACCAAAATTGAAATAGAATAAGTGTTTTAGTATATACCAGCGTGGTAACTCAACTAAAGAAATTTCCTTGAAAGACAAAAAAAAAAAAAAAACTTTTATTAATTAAACCAGAAAGCGTGACAAAACCCACACACGAATAGCTTAGTTTACAATAACACGTTGTTTTGAGAGCTTGTCAACTACAAAATTGCATAAAAAAGAATTTCTTTACTCTTTAAAAAATCTCGTGTTCTTATAGCAAAATATTCAAATACAATCCACAAACGAAAGCGAAGCGACTACTTCCGTCCGCTATTTTATTTCGGTGCCATTATCTACTGTTTCAGAGGTAAATATTGTATCGTATCTATTTCTAAACCAATCAAATCGCGTGCAGCCAAGCTGGTATATACTACCATTAATTATCACTCCATAACAACTTGCTGATAAGTTTTTTAGTTGTCATGGTTTTAATTGCTGCCCTTCCCAGTAGCTAGGAGGCAAACCAGTTGGATATCGATCGCGAGACAAATTTGACCTTGCGGTCACCGAGGAAAAATCTGCTCAGCAGAATTCGGACGCAGATGACAAGCAGTAAAATTCAGCAAACCTAAACATTCTGTAAACATAAAGCAATTTTTTTCTCACAAAATGTTTGACAGGGCAATTCCAACTGAAGAGTTATAGAAACCTTGCTATTACCTATTCCATGAGGAATGATTAATGTATACAAATAGCTTAAAGAAGTGTCCATTCTTTTACATTGTATCAAGATTTTACTTTGCATCAAAGTAGCAAAATGAATGACAACCATTTTTGTTTCAACTTTAGTCAAAAAAATCTAGCAATATACATTTCGTTCAACATCTTCAGGATACAAACCTACTTGAGCCCATACTTTTCATTGAACAAGTTTGTGAGAATTTTATCTCCAGCAGTTCCTTTACTTGATCAATTCTCATTTTCTTGTTACCAAATATCGTATTTTGTATGTGTTATGTAAGGAAATGTTGGGTGTTGATAAATGACTGGGAGTGAAAGGAATAAACACTAGTTATCCATTATAATTTCCAAAAAAGATTTATTTTGTATTCTATAAACTTTACTAGAAACACAGTTAATGAAACTATAATTCATTACCTGAAGAACATTATATCGTTATTTTGTACAAGTTAAAGTGCAACACTAAACTTTTTTATTTTATGTATTAAGCACGGTAGAGTGATATTAAGTTTTGTTACTTTACATCAGATAACAATTAATATATATTAGTTCTACTGTAATCACCTGTTGTATTGCTGTTATTCTTTATTGTTAATAAAATTATAATTAAGTATTGCTTACATAAGTTTAACATAATTATCATGAATTATAATTAACAGATAAAGTTATTATCAGAGCTGTTTTCAGTAACATCACAAATAGTAGTTATACATAGATACTGTATAAATTATTCTTGTTATGAGCTATTTTAATTGCACTTAAGAAATAAAACATTTTCTCCGTGCCTTCATAGCCTGGTGAAAACCGAGGAGAACGTCTAGGAGAATTCGAGAGCAGATCAGTGAAAACCTGATTCACTTGCTCGAGGTTTTCACAATCTTTGCCGAGGTTTTCAAGAGGCTATAAATGAACAGGAACATGTTTTATTTCGTTTATAACATTATTTGTTTCCGACTTAACAAAGAGAAAGACGATATAAAAAGCGCGTATTTATAATGTGTATAATTTCATTCTTTCATGAAACTGTAAATTCTCACAACTTCGAAAGAGTTAATCGTATCGCCACGTCATTTTTGTGCTTGATAGCGCTATTGAAAACATACTTGTTGACCAATCAAAATGCACTTACTATCCAAATTATTTTATAATAAAATTTACAAGTATTCAGTGACACTACAGTACTGCATTTGCTAAAATTAACCAAATGTTTATAAACTGCATGATTAAATTTGATCTAATCTAACTTCCTTACGTAATGTCTTGGTGCAAATAGATACAATTAAAAAATTGTCAATAAAAGATCGATGCAACAAATTACTTATAAAAAGGGTCACTTCTCCCTTATTTTGGTGACATTTCAATGACTGCCAAATTATATAGGTTGAGTGGTAGCTCAGCAAAACAGCTTCTCTTAAAGGGACTATGTCACGAACTGCGCATGCTCGGCAATAAGTAGTCAACTTGAAAAAATTAGCTCAATTTTTTTCAAGTTTCGCGGGAGGATCTACATATTATAGCAAATTCATCGCATTCGGAATCTTGGCCATCCAAGAATATTTTTCGATCAACGGTTTTTTGATATACCATGGTCTTTCTGCTTTCATCTTAGTGAGTTTTTGTTCAGTGGATCCGATAATTACAGTCTCATTTCGATTAGATGAGTCAGTGAGCAGGGATGTCCACTCACGGTGGTTCCAGCTAGGTTTCGCAACGGAGGAAAGCAGCTTTATTCCTCAAAAAGCTGCTATAATTTTTTAACAAAATTTTAATTTTTACAATTTTCAAAAAGTTTTTGAATTGTTATTATTTTAGCAGCACTAATGAGCAGCACTATAAGGAGAACGAAGAAAACAATAGAGGCTGTTAGAAGTTTAAATCTTGTATATTTTTCTACCAGTTTTGCCAACACTGTGGCTTTGTCAGGAACTAACAAGTAATGCTCTAAGCACTCTATGTAATTAGTAAACATATATGTGGTCATGACTATAATCTAAAGAATGTACATGCCAAGCAAAAGTGCCAAAACGTACTAACAGTTAAACGGTAGCGGTTAACATCGGCAAATGAACTTGTGATTAAAACTTGGAGTGTCAATAGGTAATCGCCGTTCATTTTGTGGAACTGGTGCGGCTTTTGCATTTGCATGAGATGCGACTTTCCTGAAAAATAAGCCGTGAAAATAAATTATTTTGCCGGACAGTATGTGGATAAAAAACACAGATTCATAAAAGCAACCTTAGAGACACTATGCCAAAATGGCGGCGATTTTAATATACATTCAAATTAGCCCTACTAGCCTCGTTTGAGGTAAAATATACTTTTGAAAGTTTAACTCAAGAACGAGGTTAGTAAGGCTAAATTGAATGTAGACAAAAGAATATTAAAATAGCCGCCATTTTGGCATAAGGTCAATCGACATCGAAGGAAACTTACCACAACAGACTCTGTCGTCTCGTCCGAGATCACGATTTCACGTTTATAGCTAAAGTGAAACTGGACGAAGAAAATACGCAAGTATACGAAAAAAAAAAAAAAACTCGGAAAAAATGGACTATAAATAGAGGTTTGCTGCCAAAAATAGGCCTGGTTTCCTAAATCCAATATGGCGGACAGCTAAGAAAATTAACTAAGGAGAGTACTAAGGAGGCAAAACTCCTGCACATGCGCAGGTCGTGACATAGCCCCTTTAAAACCTGAAGACAAATAGTACAATGCAGAATTAGAGAACTCAAATATATTGAAGTTTTTTGACGTCATATGTAGTTTAATTAGCTGACACTTTAAAAGATCAAAAGGTCAACCGAGCTCATTACACTACTTTCTATTACAGAGATATTACAAAAATTTCAACCACGATTTTGAGTAGTTTATGATACTCTTTGTACCTATTTGCAGACACACTCTTCAACCGATACCAGTCCTCGAAATAAACACACTGGAGGAAAACAAAAAACTCTAGATAACAGTCACGTACAAATTTACCCCCTAACTGTACTATAGCAGACATTAGAATTAATCAGTGCCTACATTTTGATCAATGTCAGCATCTTGTGTGTCATCACTATCTTCAGTTGCAGGTATATTATCAATCACATGTTCTGACTGGTGTTCCTCTTGGGACACTGCCTCAGTTATAGGTGCAGGTGTGTGTACTGGTTCAGGCTCATGAACGGTGTGTGAATATGTAGGCCTCTCAGACTCGGAATGCATATGAGGATGTATGGAATTGTCATCAAGGGAATGCTATGTAGTCAAACAAACCAAAACAAAATAAAAGCGTTGATAAAATAAGTGTCAAAATGAAATGAAAGAGTGAAAAACAAAACAAACAAAAACTTAAAAGAGTTTCTTAAGCTGTTATAGTTATATAAGGCCTAGAAAAAACCTTTACTTTTTAACAATTATTGTTTAACTTCTTTAACTAATAAAACCTTAGCTACATCTGGTATGCAAACCTTCTCAGTCAAAATCTAAACTTTACTATGTAAAAATTATAGATAATCTAGTTCTTTTTGAAACTTCTGTTATTTTTAAAGTAATCTTGAGTCATGTAATTTATAATCTAGTGTACTAAATAAATTTTATCAAAGATTTGTAATGCACTTAAATTGTTACTGTTAGCTAATAAAACAGTAAGATTTACTCGACGTTTCAGCATCCTCTCAATGCCATGGCCATTATCAAGATTAAAATATTTACTATTCATGTGGTGCTATAAGTTGACAATAGACAATGGTTCAAATAACTTAATGCGAAAGAGAGTTCTAGTTCGCTAGGTGATGAAAATTAGCAAGCAAGATAATTGAAGTGAGTTAGTTAATATAACAGAATTTCCTAGTTAAATTTTACTCTATTTCAGAGCTTTGTGTACAGCATCATTGTAATTATGTGTTTCTTGTAAAGTCATTACTGATCTTTAATTAATTAATTATTATAATTATTCATAGGTCCCAAGTAATCCTCATCTGGCAGGTCGGATGCTCATTTGAACATCAAAATCTGCTGCCTCACTACCTGATGGAAAAAAAAACCACAATCTGATTGCTTTATGGTGCAAAAATGCCTTTTTTAAATGGTGTTAAAAGCGAATACTATCACTAGCTTTCAGAATACGGTTAAACACTAATATTACACCCAAAGAAGGTAAAGGTTTCTTTATTTAACGTCGGTAGTTCCGTCAGTTCATAGAACTGTTATCAATGGAAGCCGACGGTGCGCCCTTTACCCCTCCCTCTGTCAGTGCTCCATTTTACGGGTATTTAAAGCTGCAGCTACACAGATCAGAACAGACGTAAGAGTCACTGAGAATCGAACTGGGGACCTCCAGCACAGAAGGCAGCGCACTTACCAACTGTGCTACACGGCATGGGTTCACGGTCTTTTCATTTAATTTTGTGTAATATTATGTTATGTAAATTACAATGTTTACTCTGAAATGATTTGTACGGTCTAAACTATTATATGGATGAGAGACGTGGATAGTGACAAAGAAAATGAGAAAGAAAATGGAAACAATGGAGATGTAGTTTCTCAAAATGTCGAGAATCCTATGGACAGCAAGAATGACAAATGAAAGAGTGCTGGAGCTGGCAAGAGTGCAGCAAGAGATGGTAGCTACGATCAGAGTTCGGACGCTGAGATTCTTGGGACATGTTTTACAAGGAGATGAGCTGGAGAGAGATGTCTTGCTGAGAAGAGGTTAAGATCGAAGATCGAGAGGGAGGTCAAGAGTGAAATACATGGCCAGCCAGTTGAGAGATATCATGGAGATGAATGGCATAACAGAGTTGGCTTGGCTGGCCAGAGACAGAGGAAGGTGACATTTCATAGTTGCCCACATCATCCAAGACATGGACCTTTGGTAGGTAGGTAGGTTATGTACGTTAATATCGACTCATAAGCAAAGCATGTGGAGAAGTGTATGCACGTGCATATGTTTCGTATGTACACTCTTTTTTTTAGTGTGAGAAATATGTTTCTCTGAAAAGCTGGGTTCCCGCGGGTTCCAACTCAGAAAATTTAAGACCTTTTTAAGACTTTTTAAGACCCAAACTTTCAAAGTTTAAGGCCTGTAAAAAATCAAAATGTTGCTCACACGATCTAGTGAAAGACTAGAATGCTACAGGTTAGAATGCTGCAGCCCAACAGGATTGCAGGATTTGAAGTGACTGTTCGTGCACTCTTCCGTGCCTTTTGCGATGCTTCTTTGAGGCAAGACAAGCAACATCGCCAAAAAAAAACATCGTTGACTTGAAATCAAATTTAAGACATTTTAAGACCTAAACAAAGAACTTTTCCAATTTTAAGACCTTTTCAA
>JANCMA020030152.1:0-16732 GCA_024336925.2 Zoanthus solanderi
GTTTACCCAAAGCAATGTATCAAAGTGTTTTTATGTGCGACAAAATATGAGCCCCCTTTCCTGTTGTCTCCTTAGATTTGCATAAATACTGTTCTGGGCTGAATGATGGTTTTACATGTCCTCTTTGTCCTAAGGTTTGTAAATATCATGAAATACATTAAAATTAGTTTAATCCATTCATATTAGAATCAGGCAAAGAACACCCGGTTGTCAGCTTTTGTTATCTTAGAAAGATAGCACTTGTAATATGTGTTATGTTAATTATAGAAAACTTATAAATATGAGGAAGAAGACAACTTAAAACCATTTCAATCCATTCAGAGTTTTCCTTCTTGTATGCAATTCGAAAACATGAGTCATATCTGCTGCATTGAAAATTTAAGCTAGTTACATAAATTAAACCAGTTGTTCATTTGCAAAGCAAGAGCTTTTATTTGAAATTTGTAACTTTTTGCTTTCAATTTTCAGTTTCATGATTATAAGGAGTTTTTAGTAGTAAGTATGATGTTATTTACACTATGCCAAATTTTGAACCTATTTTTATTATAAAATTATGTTAAAATATCGAGTCTTATTCAGTGAACAAGGAAAAGATAATAATAAATTATATATGCTTATTGTAAAACATTATTCTAATCAGACTGATGGTGTTCTCATTGATAGCATGGATGCTTGTATGGGGCTTACAAGGAAGAAGGCAAAAGGAACAAATGTTGGCCAACCAAGACATGGAACATTGGTTTTCAGTGACCAAGATGATGTTGACAACTTTGTTGACAATTACACTAATGATGCTACAAAGCCACAAGAGGTAATGAAATTATGTTTAATCTTAAATATCTTTATTAATGCTTTTATGTAGTTACAGCTGTGGCAAACATTTGCAAGCTGTATTTCAGCAAAAGTATTATTATGTCAGGCCAAAAAACAGGATAAATGCAAGGTATCCATTCCTCTATGAATACATTATGTACAATATTGTACCTTCACTATTGGAGATGGTTTTCCTTCATACATTTATTAGCAGTTTTGTATCTTAAATTATAGCAATAAATTTAAGTTAATTTTATTGATTTTAACAATTAGTTTTTAAATGATGATTTAATTTTCCTTCAGGACTGTAGCCGATTCCATGCTGGCGAAGTTTTGACAGCACTTCGCTCAAAAGGGAAAAATCAACTCTTTGATGAAAAAGGAGTGTTCGGCCGAGTATGCAGGCATGACTTCCCAAAAGGATTCCTTAACCTAAAGCATGGTGAAAGGTGAGCATCACATGTTAGCAAGTGACTGGCAATCCTGAAAAGTTGGTGGCTATACATTTATTTACTACATTCGTTTCCAAACCTAATGAACAAACCATATTCACTAAAAGGAAGTAGGTATATTGTGAATAACATTCTGTACATCTAATTTGAAGTATTGGTCAAAATTATGTGTTAAAATTTGTACTAAGACCAGCATGTTTTAAGTCTATTTTGCAGGACAAATTATGGTTGTGATATTGTCAGTCACATGCCAACCAAGAGTTAAAAAAAAAAGGTTTTTTCTAAAAGCAACCTTTTGTGCTACTTTTTTGACTAATGAATTTTTCTAGGATTTCATATTCAGTGTATGAATTGAAGAGAATGTGAGAGGATCTGGGCCATAATTCAAAACTGATTGTCATGTATGACATCGCGTGTCTTCTTGAAAAGCACCTTAAGGTCAGTTAAAAGTAATTTTCCTGACATGTTAAATATAAAATTACAATAAAAGACAGACTGATGTCAAGGTCCATCCATATGAGACTCTTCTGTGCCTACATCATGTTGTTTTAGTTTGTGTTGTCCTGTTTGATTTTCAAGAAATGTAATGATATTACATTAATGGCATTTTCGGACAGGTTTGGAAAATGGTTGTATCTTATCCGTAAAGCTGTTCATTTTAATTTATTATCTGACAGGCACCCAATCAAACAGAGCTTATACATGATGTTGGACTGGCAGTCCCAATTTTTCACTGTTATGGCCACAAAACATCTTGTCAAGTAAGAGCTGCACAGGAAATTAATATTTGAGAATTTGTTTGTAAAGATATTTGACTACGTTCTTAAATACGTTTTTTAAATCAGTTTTAAAGTAGTTTACATTTTTCATATCCGTTCACGAAATTAGTTTTTCGATTATTTTTCCGAGGCAAACTGTGTTTTTCAAAAACAAACAAAATAGGATAATGACTACTAGTACTGTACATATTGTATGTATAATTTTGAAGCGTAAGAAGTGATACATTGTATCGATCCTCTCTGAAACAGGTGGTCGAAGGCTAAAGGATAATATGTAGATTAATGTAGTTTAATTGTTCCATTAGTTTCTTTTTTCTCTAAGATCTTAATTTATCATTTATAAATGGAAATCATAAATTAATGTGCATGTCTACAATTTATTTCTAGGAATCAACAAAAAAGAACTGCACTAGTGCAACATGTCTTTTGGTAAGTTACAGCCTCTTGATACATATGTGCATATATTACAAATTTCAGGGCCGTACATACAGTACATAGCAGGGGGAAGGGGGGGAGGGAGTAGTTGCCTCCACCAGGAAAATTGAACAAGGGATTTTTACCATGATAATAAATGACAACAATTTAAAACAAAAAGCATTGTGTGCTTTGTTTACTTAAAGGTCTAAGAGGCAACCTTCTTTGTAGAGGTGAAAACAAAATGTCCAACTATAGAAACCCTGTCTGTACACGGGAAACACAAAAAGGTGTATGGAGTTTGTCCCCAACCCCCTCTAAGCACTTTTATTTTGCTGGTTTAAGACTGAATATTTTTTGGTATTGAGAACTTAAACTACCAACTGAGCCAAACTTGTTCTTTGCTTCATAATAACATGCACTTTAAGAAAAAAGAAGTTGAAGAAAACACATGTTTTTTTAATTAAAACATTGTTTCAATTAGTTTCTGACTAGATAAGATGCTAACTTAGAAGTTGCATGACATGAGTTAAGATCAAAATGAATGGCTTGATATTTAATGTCTAGCTCAATCCAATTCAGTTACTTTAAACATTATTGTTAATCTGACAGCATCTAGACCTTTTGGAAGACTTGAACATTTAGTTTTAAACAAGAGTGACCATACAGAATATGTTTTAGTTAATTCCATTGTTGTGTATTTGTTATTGAAGTGCAAGAAACCATGTGACCAGAAGATTGAAAGCATAAAGGATTGTGGGAGTTTTTGTGTAAGTGCAAACCTGATGACTTAGAAAAATTGACAACAGTTTTTAAACTTGACATAAGACCATGCAATTAGTTTTTCACTTAGTGTATGTATTTCACTTCCAACCATCTTTGTTGTATGTATGTACAACATACTACTCATGATGGCAGTGAAGCAACTTGTTGAAAAATGAAAACTGTTGTCTATTTTTTTTTAAGATTTACCGTTTATAGTTGTCTGATAAATAACTAGACCTTTTAGACTCAAAAATTGAAATTGAAATTATTTCATATATAATGTAAATTAAAATATACACACTTAAGGAAATGCCAGCAGTAACATTTGTTAAATGTTAATGGTTATTTTACAGCCCTGTGTTTAATGCATACAGTACAGTAACTGTACAAATATACGATGACAAACTAATTACAATTTTGAGATGACAATACCACAAAAATTAATATTGACAGTTAGTTGGGGGAATATTCCCTTATTAGGCAGAGTCGTGCATACTATATAAATGTTGGTCTTCATCTGCAAGAGTATGATTCTCTATTGGTCTGCAACTACAATAATAGGCTCTTCTGTCTGTGTTGGGTCTATATAGCATAGTTCTATTTGTCAGCCCTGGGTCTAAATCAGGTTTAACCTTGCAGCTTGGAGCTGGAAGTAAATATTTCTGGTTTTGCTCTACTTTACCAAGCTGTGTTTTCACAATGCTCTTTGCATGATCTACTGTAGCTAGGTGTATTTGTCATCCCTGTGGTGATACGGTAGCTGGTTCCCATGATCCATTTTGATCCATTTTTCTTATTGGGATCCCTACATTTAGTGGTCTTGATTGCATGCTTGTCGAAAGCATGTTTCTGGAACAGTTGCTTGCACTGAATTGCGTTCCTGATCTTTGGATAATCTAACAGTGTTGCTGCCAGTTGCTGAGGTGCACTGTTCATCACAGTTGGACAGGTGACCCAATCCAGCTAATCCATTACTGAAGCTTGCAGATAATGGACTGAAAAAGGGTAATGTGATTAAACCCACATTGCTGTCAAACAACTATGAGAATTCTTCTGAACTTTAGAGAAGTCCATTATCAGAAATGATCAGCTTTGTATCTTGTGTCTGAGAAGATAAACTATGGCTTTCATCTTGTGGTAACAGTCTAACCATTTGCTTTGGAGTCTTTCAATCTCAATCAGTGGGCTCATCAAAATAATGTTATGGCTTTTAATTCTATCCAAAATTCTTCAGAGCTAATGGAACTTTACATTTTAGTTGGACTACAGGTTGAACTTTCTCATCGAGGGTAATCTTGTACGTACTTACCCAGGAATAAACCAATGCCTTCAAACACATCGCTATTCTTTGATCCAATTGTGATTACAATGATTACAATGACTATGCCTCCTAGTATAGTCTCTACTGTTTTAGGAGTAAATTTATTAAAGGATTAAAGGATCAGCTTAATAAATAAGCTGAGTCTATGGCTTCTACCAATTGAATTAAATTTAGGTTAAGGGATGGCTGAAGACCGATTGCTGGTGATGCATCAGTGTCTACAACAAATTAGAAATCAAGATGTTCTGACATGCCTTTGCAGAATGCTTGCAATGGAGGTTAAATTTACCTTTAACTTTAAGTCATTAACCTCTGTTGCGGGTGATCGACTGGTTTCATTACACATTTTGCGGGCAGAACAGTTACTTTCGCTCTTTTGTCAACTTTGAATTGTACCTTATTCCTTTCCGGTCCAGTCCCACTCCAAAATTATGAACACTTGTTTAATAAGGTGTTTTTTCTTAGTTTCAGAATCCACAGTATCAATAGAAAATTTGAATCACTATCTTTGTAATGTTTAACAGTGTCTGTTTTCTTAGACTTGCAAAACTTTGCATAATGATCTATACATTTTTCTACTTGTAGTATTTACGACCTTTTGCAGGGCAGTTGTAAAACGAGTCAAGCCCCACCGCATATGTTCCACACACTTTTGCTGCTTGTCTTAATTCCATTTTTGCTTTTAAGCTTGGTTTTCTGCATTTCAAACTTGTGCTTTTGTTTGGGTTTCTTTCTTGTTGAAGTGTAGTCGGAATGCTCTGTGTGCCGTGTACGACTCCTTGTTTTTGTCTCGCCGATTTGTAATTGCTGTCCATTTGATTCACTTTTGCTGAGGTCTTCGTACTTGATAATTAAGTTTTTAACGAACTTTCTCTGAGTTTGATCCGGACAGAAAACTCAACTTTCCTTCTTTCTCAATTGCCCAAGTATTGTATATATACCTTTTTCGCCGACCCTGGAAGTGAGAACGAATGAGCAAATTTCAGGTTCCACTTTTTCACTCAATGGTCGGCCCTTTGTGCATTAGATCGACGTATTGCAAAAACTGACGTTTCCGAATTTCTGGGAGGTTTGACCCATTCCAGTCAAGCGAAGGTGCGGAAGTCCCAGTTTACCTGGCACCATGTATTATTTATTTCTTCAACATCATTCGAAATTAATTTGGAAATACACTTGTTTCTAGGCACTAATCAAACATAGGACAGTGGCATATACTTCGTGCCAGTATGCCATATAATTGTTTTCCATATAGTCCAGCGCAACCCCAACCCTAACCGACATACTGGCATGAAATATAGACATAATACATAATGTTCAGTCGTCTCAAAATCGAGATTAGTTTTGCATATATATAGTTGTTCCAACTGTTTTCCCCTAATTTTTAAATTGGAAACTTTTCTACGTATAATGTTTTGGTAAATCTTTGTACAAGAGTCTGATGGATTGTCTGTGAAAAGATGGCCAATATCCAGTTAGAGTTTCAAAAGTCTCTACATTGAATTTCTGTGGTGCAAATCCTGCCACGCTAAACCGCTGTACAATTCAAGAATCAAATTTCCTGGCTTTGACAGATATTGACCAGTAGTTGACACATTGTTTTTTAAGAAGACTTTACTTTTACCAATTTTTCTATTCATTATATATTTTTACTTCATTAGTCGAGCTACGCGCAGCGGCCTGACATTAGTTTTATCTTTTTGCCAATCTATCTATCTGTCACGTCGCGTTTGGTCAATTACTTAGTGTAAGACCTCACGAATTTTACCGAAAAATGCACAGGAAGCCCAAAAGTCACATGTCGAATCAAATTACCCATAATACTTTGTCATTATTTATAATTACATTCATGCTCCGATGATGCATATGCAAAAACCAACCATATCTATCAAATTTGGCGTTTTAATTTCTCCTGCAACTATTAACCCTCCCATTATGCATTCTATTGACCTTGTATTGTAGCTTGACTACACGCTTTTAGAGCGTCTAGTTATAACTTACTTTTGCTTTACGTCACGTAATCGCAGTTTCCAGCTAAAAGTGTATGTAATTCTAGTTGCTGACTGGCTAAAAGCTAAATTCTTTACGAGCAAGGTGGCTCATGGAGCCGGTGCTTATCTCCAGTGTCTATAGTGTTAGGCGGAGGAGAGTTTTTGTATCCCCCTGGATGGGACACTAATCCATCGCAGGTTAGCTCCCAGCAGACGCTGGTACTCATTTACCTACCCCGGAAGGATGGAAAGCTGCTTAGGCGGAAAGATAGTTGCACAAATCAGTTCAAATCTCGGCAAAGCCGGGGATTGAACTGGGTACCTTGTGGTCGGAAGGCAGAGATCTTACCAACTGAAATCTTATTGCAGCTGCTGTTTCCTGATGCATCCATAAAAAGGCTTAGAAAATGAATCAGTGATCATGGAAAATGCTCATTTATTATTTTTATAGTGATGGGATGTGGAAATTTTTAAGAAAACTAAATCATACTATGTACTGAAAGTCTTAAATTTAAAACATCAAAGGAAATGGAAATTAAGTTTTGGTAATTAATTAAAGTCTGTTTTAACTGATTTAGGGGACACATACTAAGAAAAATGCAATTTGCATGAAATCCTGCAAGTTTTTCAAGAAATTCTACAAATTGGGTGAGTATAATTACCATTACAAGAATCATTCCATTTCTAAAACTAAATTTCTTTTTAACTCAACAGCGACATAATTTTACATCTTATGGCTCATTAACTAGATATTTTGAATTTGATTTCATACTGAAATCAAAAAGAAATTCTCAAAGATTCTGCATCTAAAAACGTTAAATCCTTACACAAGCAAAGTAGGCTCATGGCGTTGGTAATTTATCACTGTTTTTTGTAGTTTTAAGCGGATGCGAATCCTTTTAACTCCCTCTTGATGTGACACTAATCCGTCTCAGTTTAGATCCTAGCAGAAGCTGAAACTTCCTTTCGAGATACACAAATAATCCAGATGTTTAAGGTTCTAGAAACAGCTTGAGATTCTAAAAAAAACAATCAAGTTACCAAAAAACAACCGTCTTCCGTTATTTCGTTCAATACATTGGAGAGGAAAAATGATAAACAGACATCCAAGAATGGACAATCTAACAATTTCAAAATAGTATTACTATTAGTTGTTGGTTGTTTTTTGGGATGTTCAATGCATTTCTTGCTGTGTTTACAACGTTTTGACAGTCTTTGACTTGTCTTCTTCAGTTATGGTGTAGTATGATTGCTGGTTGAATAACTTCTTAAGGATTGTTTTCCATTGATCAATATTTTCATACGTGTTCAAATGGCGTGTTGTTGTTGTAAATAGATCTTTCAGTTTCGATGGCTCTCTCTTGGGAGATGATAGGGCTTCCGTTCCAATTTATTTCGTGAGTGCAGTTCTGGTTGTGTTTTGCCAAGTCTCTGTCATCAGTGTTCATATTTTTTCAGCAGTTCGATATTTCCTCGTTGTGTGTCTTCTTGTGTATGACGTACTTTATTTTGGTGTTCTATTAGTCTTGTTATTTCGTTATCATCTCTTTCATCTTCATTCGTTCTTTTGGTCTTCTATTCATAGCTAGTGGTTACTCAAGAGAGCAAATTAAAAACGCCATGACGAAAGAAAAGAAGACCAAATGAACGAATGAAAAAGAAAGGGATGAACGTGAAATAAGAGGAACATTGGTCATTCCATTCATCGAGAGCCTGTCAAGCGCATCTAAATGCATTCCTAGGAAATATCAATTCAAAACTGCTTTGCGGTCAGGTAGAAAAGTCAAGGATCTGAAAACCAACGCACGAAGCCACCTAGGGACGGACAAGACAGCTAGATGTATAGTATATAAAATTCCATGCAAATGCGAACAACATAAATATACAGGGAAACAGGAAGAAAATGGAGAACAAGACTGAAAGAACACTAGAATAGAATACGTTATACACAAGAAGACACACAACGAGGAAATCTCGAATCTGCTGAAAAAAGAATGAACACTGGCGACGGAGACTTGGCCAGAATTGCATCCACGAAATAAATTGGAACCGGAAGCCGTATCATCTCCCAAGCGAGAGACCCAAAAAAAAATTCTTTGAAGCCTTCGAAACTGGAGGATCTGTTTACAACAACAACACACCATTGAATCCTTAAGAATATATTTAACCAAAAATCATTAAATACGCCATACCTGAAGAATTAAGACGAGTCAAAAACCGTCGAAAGTAATACATTTCAAAAACAACATTTCAAAACAATCCCGAGATTCCAAAGACGTCGGTTGCTCTAATATTCTGCTAAAGAATGAATGATTATTATTTCCTTTTACTACAATGATCCTGAAGATTGTCAAATTTAGGATGCAATCGGCAAAGCAAATCCCTGCAAAAATGGCTTTTTTTTTCTTTTTCAAGACACAGAATTTGTCAGAAAATTTGATGCAATTTATTTGCTTTGATGTTCGCAGTTTTGAAATAAACAAAAAAATTTCTTTTAATACTGTGTATGTGAAGTTGAGATCACTATTTTGATGTACAAAATGTTTATAAAAGAATAACAAATCATTTTATAAAAGAATTTGGATAGTACGTACTTTTGGATTGGTCTACAAGTGTGTTTTTATAGCACTTTGTAAGTGCGTTTTGATTGATCTACAAGTGTGTTTTCATAGCGCTATGAAGCCCGAAAATGACGTGAGTAATATGTTTGACTGTCTCCGAGTTGTGAGAATTTACAGTAGGCGCTTCGTATATCGTCTTTCTCTTTGTTAAGACTGAAAATAATAATTTTATAAAAGAAATAAAACATGTTGTCCATGCCTCCATAGCCTGTTAAAACCATCGGCAAAGTTTGTGAGAATTCTAGAGCAGGTGAAACTCTCGACTTTGTCTCGGGTTTTCACTGATCTGCTTTCGAATTCTCCCAAACGTTCGCCTCGGTTTTCATCAGGCTATGGAGGCACGGAAAACATTGTTATTTCTTAAGTATTATACACACTTTAAAAATGTGCATTTAATTCTTTGCAGCAATAAAACCAGGTGCTTGTCCAGTTATTGCAGACGTAAGATTATGTGGATCTCATTGCATAACTGACAATGATTGTAAAGGCAGTCAAAAGTGCTGTGAGAATTTACATTGTAATGCAAGCAAGACTTGTCTTGATCCCCTGTCAGGACAAACAGGTGGGCTAATCAATGTTACAATATGTTCTGAGATATGTCAATCATGCTTTAAGAATCATGTTATGTGATAAAACATCCTTTTTAGCGTTTGCTTGGAGATTAGCAACACCTAGAAACGCGGTTGCAACTTGAAACTGAGATTCACGCATTAAAGACGAAATACAAAGACTTTAGTTTAAACTTGGAATTCAGCGCCTTCTCAGCCTGTGTCCAAGACGCCAGAGACGTTTTTCTTGGAATACAACCGCTGAAAGCTTTCCTGGAAATTTAGGTAAATTATTCTATTATTTCGTAGAAATACTCCCTTTAAACAACACCGTAGAAGAAGCAAATGCCAGCGGCAAACGAAACCTCAATGCACTGCTGTAGAGATGTCAGTGCCGTAGCTTAGCCATCGTCAGGGACAAACTGAAGCTACTTCATGTGCATATGCTCACAAACGATGGAGTAAAGGAATAACCTCAAGAAAATTGAGGCAGTCTTAAATATACCCAGGCCCGAAGGTGTTGAGAGCTTTTAACAACTTAACGGGTTTTGTGGCTACAGCCTTCTTTCGAAGTTTATTCATCTATCATGTTGCGAGTGTCCGTAACCATATAATCGTAAGATAATATTACCAATCAGCTTTAGAATACAGAAAACTCCGTGTGAAACCGCTTAACAACTTCCCCATCGTTTTGCTGTCTCAGAAATTTGAAAAACATGAAATTTGTTGCTCGAAAAACGGACAAAATCAAGTAAGAAGTAAATACCGAAAATCTAAATAGGCAGGTAGTAAGTCTAAAGCAAAAGGCAAGTGAAGCGAATGTTCTTAAGCTTGGAACTCACTGGAAAGCGAAATTTGTAATCACCGAGAGCGACGAAGACATACAACACTGAATTGAAGCTTTTGTCTTTGACTTAGAACTTGCGGCCAAAGAAGACCAAATTGTAGAATGGACTCTGAGAGAGCGACGATGAATAAAATGAGAGAAGGATTTTTTGGAGTAACTCAAACAAGAAAAAGTGAAATTTAAACAAACATTGGCGTTTAAAATTGAGGCCGTCGAATCAAAACAAGCAGCGCCGGCCAAATCGTCCAAATCCAATGTCTGACACAGCAAAATATATTATGGAAACTCGAGATTACAAAGTTTACCGGAACATTCCTAGACTTTGATCGCTTTTATAACACGTTTTTAAAAAGCTCAAGTTGATAAATCGGATTCAGCTCCCGCAACTACACTTTCAAGAGTTAGTTGATCCGAAAGTTTCTTTAACGCACTCTATTTTTAAACGAGCAAGGGATAAGAAAGAGCTTAAAACTTAATACGGGGAGCCGAGCGAGCTGGCCAACACACATGCACACATGCAAGGTACAACTTCTCTGCAGATGATTCAAGGTTCAAACTTAGCGAGGATAAGCAAGGAAATTCTTCCTGTGGACAAACTGTATAGTCGTCCGTGTCCCACCATGATATGACTTGATAAAGCTTAGTAGTTTTGGCAGGCAACCAATTATTGACAAGATCTTGAATAGAATATCTCTGCTGACCATGTCCAATGTCTTTGTTAGATCGATAAATGCTATGAATAGGGGTTGTTGTTGCTCTGGACATTTCTCCTGGTGCTGCCTTAGCAAGAACATCATATCCACCGTCGATCTTTTCCAGTGAAAACCACATTGAAATTCACGGTGCAACCTCTCATCAAGCTGCTGTAGATGATGAAGTGCCACTCGGGCGAACAGTTTTCCAGCAATGCATAGGACAGAGATACCACGGTAATTATTGCAGTTGCTGCGGTCGCCTTTGTTCTTTGAGTATGAGAACAATTAAATTTCCTCATATCTGTTGACTATTACAGCTAAGCTAAATCCTTTACGAGCCTAGTGGCCCATGGAGCCGGTGTTTATCTCCGGTTTCTGTAGTGTTAAGAGGAAGAGAGTTTTTGACTCCCCCTGGATGGAACATTAATCCATCGCAGGTTAGCTTTTAGCAGATGCTGGTACTCATTTATCTACAGCAACTACTTTGAATTCAAAACAGAAACAAAAGCAGCCATGATAATTTAAAAACTGAAAAGTTATAGTTTAGAACATTTAGGAACCTAGTGAGGTTCCAAGGAGTAGAGATAACAGGGCTCGAGGTCCTATGCAAGGATCTTACTCCTGGGCCTACGGTTTAACGTCCTTATCCGAGAAGACGCGAAAGTCTAACCATTTGCAGATGTTAGAGCAAAGGCAATCTGCTTGACATAGCAATTCCGACTAATTAGTGTCCAGCTATTGTCTGGACACAGTTCTCAGAATTTGTTTTTGCACTATTAGCTGTACAATGGGAACTTGACCACTACAACAGTAGTTACGGTAACAATAAAGCCAACGGAAAATCAGAATTTGCATTTAGTGAAGCCAAATCAAACTGAAATGTCTTGTGTGGAAAGCTGCTGGTTCTAAAGTTGACCATAAATACTAAGCCATGTTCTGTTGTAAGTTCCTAGCCTATGAGGCTGAAGGTAATATACAAATTTTTACTTAGCCCTTCTGGATCATCGTTACACCTTGACATCAAGCGCTGATTATTATCCTCATCAAAGGCTTATATACAACTTAGAACGAAAACACTCCTGCCAAAAATCCTGTTGGTTTCTCCATGTCAAAAGTAGCCACCACACTACTGAAAATCTCCTCTAAAACAGTAAAGGTTCTATCTAGAAAAGCATAGTAAGTTCTTATTTAGAAAGCATGATGATGATCCTAAAGAAAAATTGCTTAAAGTGGTTGAGTTGCAGGTTATTGGCAAACAGTCTTTCGATTGCGGCCGTGTTTAAAACAATTTATGCTATAGTGAGCTTGAGAAAGTCTCGATTTTATCCCCCAAGTCTTCAGAAGAACTAATCAGTCTGTTGGAAGTATTACAATCAAACCTGATGTTCTTTTGATGGCAACTTTGCACACTACTTGGGACGTTTGGAAGGTTGTCATCAAAAGAGCATCCGGTATGACTGTAAAACAAAAATCGAATACTGCAACCTTCACAAGTGTGAGGCAAGTATTAAGAAATCACGAGCAACAAAATGAGACATGTAATGCGTTAATACAAAGTCTGACCAATTGAAACAGTTCTGAACAATTTCTTTTGTTGTTGTACTGTACATTTCAAGTTCATTCAGATCAATACATATTTTAAAAAAAACTCTATTTAACGTTCAGTTTTAAAATATGTTGTTCAAAGGAATTATTTGACCGGCATGGCATATAAGTGGAGCTGAATTTTTCTCATCGACTCAAAACAACTTTATACACCGGGAAACACTTTGTACATTTGGTTTGCAGTAATTTATATTTTTGGATTGGCAGTAGTGGGGAAAACTTTAGAAACCAGGTTTATTCTAATTGTTTTAAAACAGGATATTATACGATTCAATACGTAGTACTGCAATAAAAAAAATTCGACAATAACGTTTATTTCCTTTTGGTAAACAGATAGTGAGCAAAACACAGGAGAAGGCAGCGCAACTATGGCACCACCAGCTGTACGAGGATTTAATGTAATTGAAATGAGAGTAGGGAATGATGGGAAGGCTCAAGTCCAGTTGCTATGGAAACAACCTCACACATCATGTAAGAAGTAATCCTGATTTAATTGCAATTGCAGTGCAAAGGTGCTAAGGATCGTTAAGGCGTACAGGAATTTTGAGTTACTGGTATCTTTATAATTAACTAGAAGCTATTTCAAGAATTTTTTTTTCAATTCCACAAATATTAATTATTCGCTACAAGGTTGAGCTGTAAAGTTTCCGTGCCGGCCACGCCCAATGAAGATGGTCGCGAGTTTCAACGAAAGAAGAGTCTAGGTTGTATAAAGCGACGTCATGTCAGGAAGTGTTGCCTCAAGTTATACATTCTCTTCAATATTCCCAAGGGAGTTTCCCAGTATTTTAAAAATATGCTTAATACATGTGTTGTTGATTCAGAGAAAGAAATTGCCTTGCTTTGAGAGATGCTCCTGAAGTGACGTCACTCGTCACCAAACTCCCGTTACACAGTCAGCCGTCAATGAGCGTGGTCAAAATGGAAAATTTAAAGCTTAATTTTGTGGCAAAATTGTGACAGAATCAAAAAATGTTTTTGGAATAGTCTTCTACGCGTTCTAAAAATGCCAAAATAAGAAGACGCTGTTCGCCATATAGACACTTAAGGATATTATGTTACATTGCATACTGATAAATTTGCATAAACAAACTCATCTTTTTCCAAATACTTAAAAAAAAATTCTCATTTTTTGTGGCTGTAATAATTTTAAGGTTTTAGAAAAAAAAAAGTTCAAATAAACTTTCATAACAAGAAAACGCAAATAAAAAATACTCCTATGTAAAATTAATTTGAGAATGGTGTTTTTTGATAGGGGCAGAAAACCATTTGGCTTTTTATAATTTTATCTTCCCATCAACAAGAGAATTTTAGTCACTGGTAAGCCGAATCCAAAGAAGCGTATCATCAAACTAATTAATGCTAATTTATTTTGTTTCAGTAATTAATTTGCGTCTACTTTGTAACAACAGATTTTCAAGTATACAGATACAAGCTGTTCTGGAGCAAGAGACTTGATTCAGGAAATTTGATGCATAAATTCACTTCGTTGCAAATTCACCAAACCTCAATACCAGCTGGCACGCATGCGTACACTCTGCAAGGTCTTGAACTTCAGACCAGCTACATGTTCGAGCTGCAGGTTGTCTATCAGCAAACACGGCCCAGAGTCCGTAGTAAAAAGGTTTATCTTGCCATAAGGACTCCTTCAAAAGGTACAGTAGTTGTAGTGTATTCAGTCAACTTTTTTTTTACAAACTAACTAATTAGGGCCCTAAATATTCTAAACATTTAGGCATAGTAGAACAACTATGTGAAGTTTTTTTAAGCTGTTAGCCGAGCAGTTCAAAGAAATTTGATGTTTTGTAACGAATCGACAATATTTGATCGGCGGCTCAATATGTGCTGTCAGCGGTTGTTTATGACGTAGGTTACGATACTAGATTGATTAAAACGAGGAAAAACATGTTTACTGTGCGACTTTTGGCTGCTATAAAAGAAAAGCAACTTCGCAAGACATAGATCGCTCAAAAAATATCAAGATTTCGAAGCGTACTGCCGTATTTAAGCTCTGATTATCGTAAACTGCGTCATACCATACCGCTGCACGGTGACAGCTAACAATCTCATTAGCGACCACGGTATCAAAACTTTTCTAGAGAGTTTTCTTAGTTTCTATATTTAATTTCTCAATGTCATTTGACTTTAATTTAAAAAAACTTCACAGAGTTAATCTACTATGCCAATAGACTCAAACAAAATTAGGTTAGTTTTAGCATTCAGTTCTCCTTTAAAATATCTTTCCTAGCTATTGGATGAAAACTGCCTGTCGCTATTCAGTCAAACTGACAGCGACATGATTCACGACAAAAGGCTGTTGTTGCATCTTTCCTCAAAAAGAAAAAAACAGTTGGAGAGAGAGAGTGTTACCCAAATAAACAATATGGCCTTTTAGATAAAGTCAGTATAACAGTAGTAATACGTTGTTTATCCTTATGTATCTGAGTCATTCAAATTAATAGCATGGTTTCTCTACCAGGCAACTCTTTTTATATGCTGCATGATTCCTTTTGTTAATTAACCGACTATGCTACTCTTCACTGTATCTTTCTCGCATCTAGCAGTTCCCAATACAGATGCTAGCAAGGTGAAAGAAGACACAAAAAAAGAAAGAGCATTACACAAAAACCGGTGGTGGAAACGAAAGAAAGTTCCCTTAACTGGTAAGGAGTTGCTAAATGATTTCGTCACATATTTATGCCCTTAGCTCCATAGCTTCATGCATGTAGGAGCATGGGCAATAGATAAGAGCTCTCAATCTTCCCTTTTTCTGTCAGTTGTTCTACTTCCCTCCAATCCATCCTCATTGCATTCATTTTCTTCTTGGTGTCCCTCCTCCAGGAATATTTTTGGACGGCCCATTCCTTTCTTGCCTCGCGGGTTCCATCGTAGATCTTGCCTGATGATGTAACTCGATAGTCACCGCGACGTTTGGCTTCTCGAGCACCACTTTCGCCTCCTGACCTGTCTTTCGATTGGTAACTGCTTCGAACTTTTCAATCGTCAGTTATGAAAAGAGAAGCAAACCCGGTCGAACTGGCGAAACAAATAATCCAATATTGCAGAAAGAGGGGTAGCTAACCCCGCAAAACCTGGCTCGCAAGGCTGGTTAGCTGAGCGGGAAAAGTCTTTATTGAAAAATAATATACGTGGATCCTGAAACTACAGCTAACACGTTTGTAACGAGGAGCAAACGCGGCGCCGGCCGGACTGGCGAAACAGATAATCCAATATGGCGGAAACAATGCACATACTGAGAGTCTGCTTCAGCCCGCGCCTTAAAACAAAATTAAAATGTTCTGTTCTGCTGGCGGTGGAATAGCCATTGGGGCATAGCTCCTCATTGGTGACTTTGTCCATCATTTCATTCTTTGTGTTGGTACTATTTATATTCTGCTTGTTTGAAAACAGGTTACGCGTATTATTTTTTTAAAATATATTTTTTGCTTTTGCAGAGGAAGTGATTGCAACAACGCCTCAAAACATAAGTGTTCCAAAACACTCCACAGATGGTAAGAAGGTCAACTTTACTGTTCGAGTAGTTGAAAAGTAGGCGTATCTAAGAGCCTTCTTGATAATAATTACTTTTAAAGATTAGAATACGAGCTCGGCGAAGCCCGAGTCATTCTATCGATTGGCGATAGAAATTTAGAGCGAGTATTCTAATTGTTTTAGTAAAAATCTCTAAAAAAGAAATAAAAGAACAACAATACTTTTTTTGATAAACAGTTATTGAATTTTCTTCAAACAACCAATGCTAATGATACACCAGCGATTATTCGTCGAGTCAAACTATCAAATTGATACTTTAAAATTCTTTTTTTTTTTACCTTTGAGATTTTTATAGACCAAAGTTTCTTGCGATTTTAGTTTTCTCTGGAATT
>JANCMA020030252.1:0-27687 GCA_024336925.2 Zoanthus solanderi
GTGCATTGTTAAAAATCTAATTCATAAAATAGGTCTTAAATTTTTTGTGTTTTGGCATTAAAAAGTCTTAAAAAGGTCTTAAATTTGAAAAGTCCTGAGCTGCAGGAACCCTGTATCCAACTATTATCAGTTTCTTTTTGCCTTGTTTCCTCAGAAGAAAGGTCTTTATCTTGGAAATTGAAAAGTTTTCTGTATGAAAAAGGAGGTTTTGGTAAATATCAAGAAAATTGGTAAATCATGGTTTATTCAGTGTTATCAAAAAGGGAGATCAGGGCTTGACACTAACTTTTCAGTTTACTAGTCTAGTTGCTAGTGATGTCATCCTTGAGAAAAATAGAAATTAAATCACTCAATTTCAAGTGGCAAGTGAAGGTAGAAAACGTTTTAGCCAAATCTGAATTTCTACACTAGTCTGTGGCAAGTATGGTTACTTTTAGTAGTATCAAATCAATTTGTGTTTCTGCTCCTTCACCCTTGTATGTATTTTTCTTTCCCCTCTCCTTTTTAAACATCGTTTTTATTATCACTCTCAGCTCTTTACTTCGTTATAGTTCCAGTATCCTTTCTCCTTCCTGATTTCTTAACCAAATCCATGTGCACCCATAACTTCTTCAAAACCTCTTCTATCCTCACCAATATGACGATTTAGGTTGCCAGCAACAAGTAGTACCTTTGATTCTGCCACTGTTGTCACATCATCCAGCATACCCCAGAAAGCTCCCTTTTCTGCTACTGGCCTATCTACTTGTGGTGCATACACTGAAAATATATTCCCAACTTTCTTTCCCATGACAATCTTTATCTTCATTTTTCACTAATATAATAATTATTTATCCTTTTTACCTGTATTACTTCCTCCACCAGATCCTCTGTTACCAGTATTCCCACCCCTCCTCTTTTCTTCTTTTCTCCTGACCACCAGAATCTGTAGCGCTCCTCTTTGCAGCCAAACATTTTGTCTCCTTCTGCTTTGTATTGTACTTCATGTACACAACAGATGTTTACGCTTCTCCTTGCCAGCATCTCCACAACTTCTCTATTCCATTCAACTTTCATTGTACTTACTTTCAAGTCTCCTCCTCCACTTTTGTTGTGTTTAGATATATTTAACCTGGAGATTCTTTGCACTTTCTGCCCACTTAAGGGCTTCCGGGGACTGGGGCCCATTTTGTTATTTGTAGTCATCATTTGTGGTTGAGGCAGAACTTTTTCAGACTGTAGTATATGCCAGACAGGTACTACCACTCTGGGTCATAGTGGATGTGGGAGCAATGGCTGATTAAAAGGTAACTCCATTTTCCCTAGGACTCTGAAAGTCCACAATCAGAGCCTCGTCACTGGGTTTTACGATGATATATACTGTATCTGACTGAACCTGGGTAAAAAATGTGGTTGTAAATGTAAAGACTCAACCTTTAAAACTTTAATCGAACAGTGTGTTAATAGGAATGTGTAAGGTTATAGTACATATTTCATTTTGTCTCCATTAGTTTGATTTTCAAGAGAGGGTTTTGTGTACCATTCAAAAAGGGAATAGGAACAAGATGTTTGAGTTCTCTGATATCAGGTCATATGAAAGTGAGGTAAGGAGTGGTTAAGCATAAGAATCACCATTAATAACATAATTATATTTTTGGGTAGGATGTAAATAGATAAGCTAAATCCTTTATGAGCCAGGTGGCTCATGGAGCTGATCTTGCTTATCTGCAGTTTTTGTAGTGTTAAGGGGATGATAACTTCTATGACTCTCCTTGGACAGGACACTAATTCATTACAGGTTAGCTCCCAGCGGATGCTGGTTCTCATTTATCTACCCTGGGAGGATGAAAGCTGAGTTAGCTTAGGTCGAAAAGAAGGTCACACAAATATTCAAATCTTGGCATAGCTGGGATTGAAGTGGGGACCTTGTGGTTGGAAAGCAACGGTCTTAAAACTACATGAACTGTTCCCACCCAGGATGTAAATAGGTGAATACATATATTTAATATGCAAATGCAGCATTGCTACAATTTCAGGTATCTAAGATATAGATTAGTTAGCAATAAATTACTAGTAAGAATAAAATTGGCTGAGATTAGTGCAGTTCAGGTGTATTACATTGGTGCAAATTACACATGGTAATTCTGGATTTTGATTTACTGAAAGAAAATGGGAAATTTTCTAAGCCTATTATATCAAGTAAAACAATGACAAAAATTTTGTATGTCAGAAACTTTGAAAAAAAGTTTTCTCAAATTATGTGAAAAAATGGCTTCAAGAAAGATCTTCCGGCTCTTCCTCCATGTGAATTTTTTCATGTTTATATTTTTAATAAGTAATCATACATTTTTTTAAATGTCATAAATGGAATGCTGTGTTGGTGTTCTACAGAAACAGTTTTACAAGTTGTTAAATTTTACACTGTAGTGAAAACAGCTACTGTATATGTACATCACTGTATATAAACACCTCTTTATTTATAACTCATGTATTCACTCTGAGGAAGGACTACAGTCCAAAACGTCAGTTTTTTAAAATTCTTTTTCACTACGATGTAAAATTTAATTACTTGTAAAACTGTTTTTTTAAAATTGATTTGCACTTTCACTTATATTGTACATTTGGTTGGTGTTTCAATGTTCTCTTTGTTTATGTTTGCATTTTAAGTTATTGAAAAGGAGAAGCTTGAAAATCTTTAGGGTTTTGAACATGGTGTTGGTGCAAGCTGACAGTGTAGAAGCTACAAAATTTGAAATTTGTTGAGTTTTGTTTGTTTGTGTTTTTGTTGCATTTATTAAAATTCTGTAGGTGCTTCATGAATACTAATACTACAAACTAAATCGATCCTAAAATCTTAACTGTGAGGGTTAATTAGTGTATTGATGATTTTTAGTGGTTGATGATTGATTGCTGTAGAATAATAGTTATAAATTTTGTGTTTTGACATTATTAGTCACAGATTTAGCAATTATCAGCCATGGCTTCCACATGTAAAACATTACGATTTTATCACTGCCAAATAATTGCTAATGGTGTTACTTTGTGTAGGATGGTGTTAGGTTTTTCATTTACTTTGAGGATCAGGATGACTATGAGCTGGATGCCGACAGTGTTGAAGAGAAAAACAAGGTAAGAACACCAATCTTTTAGTACTTCAATGAATGATGTCAATGCTAATGATTTCTTTGTACCTTTCTTTTCAATCAACTTAAAGTAAGTTCAGTTATTTAAATTCTGCTGCAGTATTGTTTGTGAGAAACAGCATTTCTTTTTCAAGTATGGAGATGATGGTACAGTCAGTTTTGTTAGCGGCTATAAAATTATTTAAAAGGAACAAATTTTATATGCCTTTAAATATTAAAGTTTTTTGTAAAATGTTTGTTTTTATGCTCACTGTCAGGTTGTAATTTATTTTTTAATCTAATCACGGTTTTACTAATTAGCCATTTTCCCTATGTTCAGTTGCTGATGTACCTTAATGTGAAATGAGGACCATATCTCCACTTACTCCTACAAAGTTCACACATCTAACCCTATTCAATCCCCTTCTCTTACTGTATTGCTGCTTTCCATTTATTGAGTATTGGTACAGTACCATTATTGTACCCATTCAGAGTATTCTGAATTTTCATAAAGTTAATGTTAATCAACATATGCATGCTGTGTTCCTTAAAGTGAGTCAAAGATACTGGTACCAACAATTTTATTGTTACATTTCTTTATAGATTTGTCGTTTGCTAGACCAAGTCGTTGATCAAAACTTAACTGACGAAGCTGATGGTGAGTGCAAACAGACTAATTTAGGCTGTGAGATTCAGAGGAAAAAGTTTTGAGCTAAAAGCAAAATAATATGTATAGCAGTGTAACCTGTTAATCGATTTCCTAATCTTTTTATTTGTTAAACCAGTGATTTGTTGCATATCTTTTTGTGTAATACTTCAGGTGAAGCATTCAGCAGAGCACAGACTGATTTGAAAATTATCAAAGAAGGTGCTGTGGAAAAGAGGGGACACAGTGCTGCTTTCATGATGTGGCCAAGGTATCGATCTCAATTTAAATAATTATAGCAAGCTATAGTTTGTCAGCTTATTCACAAACAGAACTCTAACTGAAACCTGGCAGTCTACTTTCACTTAGTCACAGTTGTGGCCACTGTAAAATTACACATTTACATTGACATGGTCTTTCAGAGTTACATATTCAGAATTTCAAATGTTGTCTTAGCCATAGTCAGTTACACAGTCACAGTCATTGTCAGAACTATAGTTATATTCACACAGTTACAATCATAGTCAGTCACAGTGTTAAGTCATCACACATAGTCATTACAGCCAAAGTCACAGTTAAACATAATAAGTCACACAGTCACAGTCGTCACACAGTCACAGTCATCACACAGTCACAGTCGTCACACAGTCACAGTCGTCACACAGTCACAGTCGTCACACAGTCACAGTCACCACACAGTCACATTCATGACACAATCATATTCATCACACAATCACAGTTATCACACAGTCACAGTCGTCACACAGTCACATTCATGACACAATCATATTCATCACACAATCACAGTTATCACACAGTCACTGTCAACACACAGTCACAGTCATCACACAATCACAGTTATCACACAGTCACTGTTGTCACAGTCACAGTTGTCACACAGTCACAGTCACCACACAGTCACTGTCACCACACAGTCACTGTCATCACACAGTCACAGTTGTCACACAGTCACAGTTGTCATACAGTCACAGTCATCACACAGTCACAGTCTTGACAAGTCACTGTCATCACACAGTCACAGCTATTGTTAGTCATTTCACAGCCATAGTCATTGTCTGTTACGTATGTTTACATTGTTTCATAGCACAGTTTTGTCACAGTCATATACTTACATCCACAGTCAGTCATACAATCAAAGTCATTTTCACAACCGTTGTTATAATCACACATTTACATCCATATAGCCAGTCACACAGTCATTATCATGGTCACAAATGTTATTTTAGTTCTACATTTCTTGTCAGTCATATTGGACAATGTCCATAGTCTTACGGTCACAGTCATAGGCTGCGTGTCATCCAGTTATTAATTTTCTTTTGCTTTTCCTGTTTTCTTTCTCTGTACCTTTTTCAATAGCACTAATTTCTTTTGTATATTTTCTTTATTCTTTAAGAAAATATCTATATTGCATTTACAATACCTGCGTAGAAATTCATCTCGCTCTTTCAGCACTATGGTTATCCAATCTGTATTTCAGTGCTATGGTTATCCAAACTGTATTAATTTTCTATACTATGTATGTTTATCCAATCTGTATTTCAGCACTGTGGTTATCCAATTTGTATTTCAGCACTGTGGTTATCCAATCTGTATTTCAGTACTATGGTTATCCAATCTGTATTTCAGTACTATGGTTATCCAATCTGTATTTCAGTACTATGGTTATCCAATCTGTATGGTTATCCAATCTGTATTTCAGTACTATGGTTATTGAATCTGTATTTCAGCAGTATGGTTAACCAATCTGTATTTCAGTACTGTGGTTATCCAATCTGTATTTCATCACTATGGTTATCCAATCTGTATTTCAGTACTGTGGTTATCCAATCTGTATTTCATCACTATGGTTATCCAATCTGTATTTCAGTACTATGGTTATCCAATCTGTATTTCATCACTATGGTTATCCAATCTGTATTTCATCACTATGGTTATCCACTCTGGATTTTAGTACTATGGTTATCCATTTTTTATTTCAGACGATGGCTTCGTATATGCCCAGGAGAATTGTCTTACTTCAAAATTGGAGAGGAGAATCAAGAAGCCTTAAATATAATTAAACTTGGACCAGGTTTTGCAGACATAAGGAAACAGGACAACAATGGTTTTCTCGTGATAACTAACAAAAAGGAATACAGGTATCTTTATAAAGATAGTTACAGTGCACTTTTACAGTCTATATTGAGTCACCTATCAGATAAAACCAGTTTTAATTGCGACAAAAAAGCCTCAACTCAAAGACACGATTTTGAGTTTCTCATTTCCTTAATGGAGCTTTTAACATTGCACACATGTCAAATCCATCTAATATTAAGTTTTTCAGATTAGTTGTTGTATTAGGTAGCAGTGATCAGTTCAAAAACAGTTTTAGTGTCTAGTCTTTCAATTTTGTTGCTTACTGAATCATGGGGAAGTTTAGGCTTTTATGAAGCCTTATGCACCTACCGTCAGTTGTTGTTCTGACAATTGATGGGTCTACTCTGTTTTAATGAATGGTTCTATGTCCCCAAGTTTGTTAGAATTACTGTGTCTGGATTTTGGTCAATCTCTACATTTGACTCTCATTTCTTTCATTATTGCTGTATCTTTTTACCTTTAACAAGTTTAAAACTCTCAGCTTTTTACTAGATTCTGTGCCGTAAGAACTCACATGAGCTTTATGTTGCAGCTGTTTAAGGTGGCATGTAACACTGAGTTGCTTTACTCAAGATTGTAATTTTGTAGCGTTGTAGCGTTTACAATAAATTTAGCATTGTTACAGAGTTGTGCAGATTAAAATGTTCAAATAACCACAAGTTTTGGGCAGTGATTTGAAGCAAATATACAAATAAATAACTATTGGTACGTAGTGTCTTCTTTTTTCCTTTTTTTCCCTCTACATAGTCAGTAGTTATTTGTTTGTTAAAATGTGTTTGTGATCACTGACTAAGCTTTCTTTTAGGACTTTGCGGGCTTTAGCCACAGTAACTAAATACAGTTCAAATCTGCAAAAAGAACTAAGGATAATGTAAAATTCGGTTTTGTTTAAATTAGAAAGTTGTTGTATTGCTTAGCAGTATTATTGGTTGAGCATAGTCTTCACCCTAAGATAAGAGTCGGGAGTCAGGCTGACTATTGGTCATCAGTTGTGCCCCACACCTCTACAACCAGCTCCACACTTGGGCTGAGATTTGTCTGTCTCAATCTGACCTCAAGGGTTTTTCTAAAGGTACTTTGGTTTTCCTCCCTCTTTCATGCCAAGATCTTAGCCGTCAAGTGATTAAACATTAGCCTCTGGCTGGGAAGAATAGGCAGTGGTGTAAGGAACTGCCTTACTTTCAAACAGTCCATGAAGCGAGACTAAATTTTAAAAGTGGTTAAAAATGATGTTAAAATGCAGAACTATAGAATACAACTTTAATATTATCAGGCTGTTAAAAGTTTGATGTGTCTGTTATATGATATTTATTAAATGTGAATTTAAAGTGAATTTTAATTCTTAGTAATTCTTCACAGATAACAAAGTGTACGAATAACCAGTCACCCCATTCAGTACTGAGGATACTTACTATCTTATGAATTACAGTTATATTTATTCATTTGTTTCTGCTTGTTTTGTTCTGCTGTGATGCAGCTTTCGCATCTTGAACACAAACAATGCAAGAGATATGTTAGCTGTGGAAAAGGAAAGAGATGAATTTGTGGAGGTATGGTAATTTGTTGCTTTATTCGTTGAGTATCATGTGTTTGTGTTGTTTTCCTCTTTGACTGCTTCTTAAGCTAACGATGGCAAGATGAGAGTGATAATGGTTTGTGAAAGTCCTTATGTAAATTGTTACCATTATATTACCGTGGTTCTTCTCTAACCATGGTCAGTAGACCCTATATGCAATTTCGTTCTTTATTACGTTTCATCAAATCTTTTATCATTTCTACAACAGGAACGGTTAAAGACATTAAGTTTATTTATTTTTTGAATTATATTATGTCCAATTCTGTTGTTTTCAATTCGCAATTTGATTGGCTAACGACCACGGTTAGAGTAGAGCCACAGGAATAGAAAATTGTTTTTGTTACGATACACATGTTCTACTGTAAATGTTGCATGTGCAGTAGGTATGACAAACCTTATTCTTTGTTCTCATAAAGTTTATCTGGTGTATTCACTACAGGCTATTGCACAGGCCTCCTATGTAGATGGACGCAAGTCTAGAGGTGTTTCTCTTCTTGCAGACCAAGGTAATGCCTGTTTTTTTACATTTTATTCTAAATTTGTATTTGTTTGGAAGTATTCTAGAATATGAACATATTTTGGAATGCTCGGTTATTTCTGGATTCTAAACAAAAAGTTATCTAATTAATCTACATATTCTAAAACTTAAGATCTTTGCCTCTTATCTATGTTGTTGCCATTCAGGTAATAATATTCGTAAATTATTCTAGCTGTTCTCATGTACGGTTAAATGCTAACTGACTAGAAGAGCTATTAGATATTTCGAAGATGGTATATAATTAATTTAAAAATAAAAATAAAATGGCCACAGGAAACTTCTAAACAAGTATTCCAAAGACAATAATGATGAGCCAATTGAATTTCACTGAGAATGAATGGAAGTGACTGAAGAGTGTTGTACGTATTCCAGAGACAAACAGTTCTAACAAAATACAAGGAAAATGACTGAAGAGTGTGCTACATATTTCAGAGACAATAAGTTTCAACTGAATACGTAGGGAAAATGACAATATGTTCCAATTGAATACAGAAAAAATTACTGAAGAGTGTTCTACGTACGTTCTGGACAGGGATAAGATGTTGCAATTCAACTCTTCAGAATCAATTAAAAGTTTGCTCTGTATACCACAGCAAACTGGTTTGCCTTGTTGGTTTAAGGTGTCAGTCTACCATACTGAAAGCTCTTTTTCAGTTACTAGCTGGACGAACACTTGGGATCTTTAAAAGGGTAAGAAGGATAAGGACGTTAAACCGTACAGTAGACCTTTAGAGACTTCTCTTTTTATTATGCGTATCTTTTGTCCTCTAAAAGGTCTCCTTCCCTCTTTAAGTGTTAAAGATAAGGTCCTAAATTATTAGGCCAATGGCCAGCTAAATATGACTGGACAACTAAAATCAAGTCATAAAAATATGTGAGAGGCAGTATGAGACATTTAAACTTCTATTCCAAATCACCGAAACATTGTTGACCATTACTTGTGTTCCTCATACAGGTGTTGTGTCTACAGTAATTGAACAGGAGAAGTACATTATGGATACTATTAACACTCTGCAAAAGGTGATTAATCGATAGAAAGATTACAATATTTATCAGTAACACCTTTGTTTATGGATTGGGGTGGTATGTGGCCTACCAACACCTATATGAATTGAACTGTATATTCTTCCAACGTGGTAGTACATTTCTGTACGAATGTGGCAATTTTAATTTTTGATTGCGTTGCTCTTTTTGCTTGTTCCATTGATACTCTAAGCTTTGGTGATCTCTGTAGCAATCCTTTATTGCTTTAGCAAGCACAACCTTTTTTAAGTTTGTATTTTATGCTCTGCAGATATGCCCATAACACTATTTTAGATACTGTTGATTAACGTGGCAACTCAAAGGTGGGGTCCTAATCATTTCCTGATAAAGAAAACTATAGCCTTCTCCTGTCTTATTCTTGTCTAACCTTCGTTTCCATCCTCCTCTTAGCATACTTATCAGACATTGATGCTAGCAAACTTCCAGGCTTGTATTCCATGTATAAACTTGGATCTTACGCAAACCTTAAGTAACTTTCTCCTAGCTCACATGTCTACCCGATGATCAGTGAGGATGTCGCACATTCATTTAACTTTGTTATAGCTCGTTCTGTACAATAGCCAATGAAAAACATTTTCTTGCTTTTGCTGATAACATAGATAGGTGAACTCTTGGACATTTTCAATAGCTTTGTCGCCTATACCAAAGAAAGTTTGGCCCTTTGCAAACTCATTAAATAAGACTGTAAGCTCGAAGCGATTTCGGACTCTGTTTACGATAGATAATGAATTTTTTGCATCAGATGCTGTTTTGCAGAAGAGCACTAATTTGATGGCATACAAAATGTATTGCATAATTTAAGTTTCCCTTAGTTTACCTCGCATCCTCTGTTCTCTATTTGAGCATCAGTGTGGTATTTCACATTTAAAAGCGACACCCTACCCATCCGGATATTCTTTTCCCACCTTGTGAACACCTGATTAACACATCAAATTTGGCGTAAATACCACAAATGGATACCCCTGTGTCTTCATACAATTTATTCAGAATGGCTATCAGGTGACTTGCTCCTGTGCATGCTTTTGACGGATCTTGTGCCATTTTTATAATCAGGGAAGCACTGGTTATTCGTTTTGCAGGTTTTGCACTTTGAACTGGTTTCGCCCTCCTACTAGCATGTAGTCATTTGGCTGAAAACGAAATTTTTCTTCATTTATCTTGCTTTTGAAGGAGTAGTTTTGTAAAAATTGTGATGCCATATATATATTTATACTAGTAATAGCTACTGCGAAGTGCTAACGAGTAAAACAAAAGCTCGAGGATGACAGAACTGAGCTCTGCAAGTTCTGAGAACTGGTGCTCTAGTTTTACTATTTGAAAGCAAAATAAACTGAAATATCTCGGCGTGTGAAAACCATTTTGTTTTGTTTTTTAAACATTTTCATCAGTTCTGGCACTTGTCAGATAAAATGTCTTTGATAAAATGAATAAGCCGCTGTTTGTTCACTGAAAATGTTTTGTGCTGTGATTGGCTCACACAAAATCTGTTGTTATATTACCTTACATTCAGGTCGAGATTTTTTTCACGCTTTCTACACGTGCATCAGCTCTATGATGCTGCCGCCTTGCCAGGCTCGCGTTTTCGCTTGCCTGGCTTGTTGGCAATTTTCTATATAGGCTTATTTATGTTGCTCAGTATATGGCGTCAATCTCTTCAAGTTTTGGATACCAGAATCCTGTGTATTTTACTCTCTTGTTTACTGTAAAATTCTCGTTATTAATGTAACTATTCTACTGGAATCATTTGTATTTGTTAAATTTAGTTAATAATGTGGTTTTGACTCGTTAGACTGTTTCTTTTTACAGCAGTTGTACTATTATTTTCTCTGTGTGTGCTTTACTTGTCAATAATTATGTTGATACTGGTTTTTCTTTTAAGGAACTTGAACAACTTACTTCAATACTTACTGTTGTCAACGCACCAATTCAAGCTACAGTGCAGGTACTGCTCCAGCTTTTGTTTCCAGTTATTAATTTTGGTTTGTGCAGCAATTCCTTGTTTACATATGCAATAGATCGTTGTTGACAAGTCGGTTTTAGTGACTTACGATATATATTTTAGCTTTCTAATTTCCTGTTGTTTATTGCAGATGAAAAAAGTCCAGGGTGTTGTCAAAAACCTCGACCATCAGACCAAAACGGGAATGCTGTCATGGACAATGTAGGTTTTAAAAGAATCAGATTTGTTCTATGAACTTGCCAATGGAATCTTAGATAATGTTGCTTGACAATAATATTATATGTGATCAATTTTTCAGGAAGCAGCTCAAAGCCAGAACCAGTTCAGAAAGCAGTAAATCAACAACAAGTACATTGAGCAGCAGAGAGTATCATGGTTCTGCACCTTCTACTCCTCGCAGTTTCCGAAAATCACCACCTTCGAGTGAACCCCTTCCAGTTTCTAAAGAAGAAATTGGACCTCCTGTGAGACCACCTAAAACATTTATAGGAGCAGCAACTAAGATTTCTGGAGGCACAACACTGACACCAGCAGCAGAACAGCCACCTCCTCGACCACCAAAGTCATCTCATGTTCAACTTCTAAGTAATGATTCCTCATGTACACATTCAACCAATCAAGCAGAGGTTGATTCATCAAATGCTCGCTCAAACTATCTCCCCGATCTTGATTCATGTACATCTTCAACACATCATTCCAGAACTGATTCACCAAATACTTCATCAACCTATCACCCAGGGGTTGATTCATCAAAAACCCCTTCAACGCACCGTTCAAGTGCTGAGTCTTCAGTTACTCCCTCAATTATTCAACATGGAGTTGGTTTACCATATAACTCTTTGATGCCTCATCCAGGTGCTGAATCATCAGACGCTACTTCTACACATCGTCCAGGACCTGCTTCATCAAATAGTTTTTCAACATATCACTCAGGGGCTGAATCTACTCCTAATCCCTCGACCTTTCAACCAGGAGCTGATTCATCATATACTTCCTCAACACGTCGTCTAGAAGCTGATACATCATTTCATGCACCTTCAACAGTTCGTCCAAGTGCTGATTCATCAGATGTTTATTCAACACAACGTCCAGCTGCTAAGTCATCGAAGTTATCACCCTATGAGATTATCTCTATTATACCTGAGAGACCACCAAAGCCAGATGCTGCATTAGCATCAGTGAATAAGGAATTGTCACCCTACCAGCAGCCTTCGTCACTAGCAGCACCATCATCAAGGAGTGCCTCACATGTATCATTATTCAAACAGCAGCAACAGGATTCTACTATATATGACAATGCTGCTATAAAGAATGTTCGAGCTAGTGCTATGGTTTTTAGTGATTTGAAGAAAGACCTTTCCTCCGTACCTAGTGAATCTACTAGCAAATTGAGCAAAGATTGTCCTCCACTCACTCCAATTGATTACAGCAGCGTTGATGCTGTAGGGGAATATGTTCCTGATGGTAAGGTTATTGTGAATGATGATCACAGTGATACTGTTGATGAAGGAGGTATGGGGTGTCAAACCCTTTCGCAAGCTGTAGAAGAAAGAAGGAAACTAATGAAAGAGGTTGAAAAGGAAGGAGTTGTTTTGTTGTCTGTCGATAAGTTGGAGAAGACAAAGTCATTTGGTAAGATGAATGGTCATCTTGTTTCTGAAGGACTATGTGCTTGCAGCCAAGTTTAGTTTTCTAAACTAAAGAGGCATAGCATGCAGTAGATATCTCAGCTTTTGTGTTAATTTGTCATTAATCATTAGTTTTTCTAGCCTTTGAGCTCTGTCACTGTCTTGTTATGCACATTTACTTGCTTTATATTCTTTCACGTTGCCATTTTTTTGAATTTTATTCTTTTTCAATTAATGTTCACGTTTTGGTTATTTATCTTAATATTGTAATTGTTAAACTCAAAACCAGATAACCTAGGCAGTATGTATCACAAATTTTAACATTTCGTGGGATTAAAAGCTGATCTTCCCTTTCACCTTTCTTCACTTCTCTTAAAAATAATACTTACGTCCCTATTTTATGTTCTCTTCGGTCAGTTATCTGATCACCAACACAGTCATTTTCCTACTAACTTACATTGTATGCTATTGGTTGCCTTGAGGAGATGTTAAACATGTGGAAGTTAGTAATATGTTGTTACTGTGTGTCCACTGCTTGCAAGGAAAAGGTTATGCTTCTTCACCTTTCGGTAACTTATGATGTAAAAAGTGAAAAACAAAACTTAATACACTTTGATTATGTACTAATCTTTCTCACTGTAGATTTTTTGAAGGTGAGATTTTTAGGATACAGGTTGTAAGGAATAGTTCAGTAACAATTAAATTAACAAGCTTGACTTGGTAGGTAAAACGAATCCTAGCCAATACCTAACCATGTAATTACTATTGTGTGCGAGATATTAATTTCTGGAACTGAAAACTAAAGTTTCCTCGTTTTTACATATAATGTGCAAACCATCCAATGGCATGATCATGAACATTAATATACTTTTTCTACAATCGTTAGACCTAAACATAATAAGTCCTATAGTTTCGTCCGAAGTGCAGTACTAAAATATAGTGGAACATCGCATTAAGTTAAGCTGTTGTGTGGCAAAGTCCTGAAAACTTAATAATATAAAAATTAATAAAGTGACCTTTATTGAATGGTCACCTCTACCAAGCGTACACAATCACCTTTTCTTGTTATTATATATTACTTCATTCTTACTTCAGAGTACGCAAATAACTTTGATTGGTTGGCTTTTTTTATTTACTATGGAACGTCAAAATATCTCCAAAATAATTCAACAATTCCAGATGAATGTTTTGCGAACGTCGGAATTCGTATGTTATAAAAATCCAAGATGCTCTAATTCTTATTTTTCTAACATTAATTTTTATTCTTATTCCTTACACGTGGAAATTACTAACAGTTTTCAAATAATTTTCAAGAGTGTGTTGTTGACCTGTATATTTGGGAAAGAATTAGCCCATCCTATATTTTGCAGTAGGAATATATGTAAATATGGTTATGCTCAGAGTTAACACAAGAAAGAAAACATTTCCCTGTTCACAAAAACAAGTGGACCGCCGAAAACATTGTTAATGTTGCACCCTGTAAACTTTGTTTACTTAATAAAACAAAATACTTCTGGTTTAACTGTTATTTGTTTAGTTTTTTTACATAACAAGACTCTTTTAAATAACCAATTCTAGTTGGTTCCTTTATTTTCTTTCATGGATATATGTATCAACTTTTAGTAGAACCAGCATAGCTAAAACGAGATTTAATTCGAGTAATTATTGCATCATATGGTTTGATTAAACTTTTCTCATAACTGTATTAGTTCGTTGTTGCTATCTTGGCTACTAATCACACTATATGAAACTGGTAATTTTTTTTTAACAGAAGAATCAAAAAAGGCAGAGAAGCCAGCTCAAGTGCCATCTGTACCAATTCCTCCGCCACCTCCTGTACCTGGGGGAATTCCACCTCCTCCTCCCCCACCCTTTTCATCGGGTGGAATGGGGTTGGATGGTCTACCTGTTAAGTCAGTACCGCAGTCAAAAGTCAAGCTAAAACCTTGCTTCTGGAACAAAGTGCCGGCCATGATGGTGAGAATTTTATAAATGATGAAGGAATAATTACCTCAGTAGAGAAGCCAAAATTTGAGAAAAGGGTGCTAGTTTAAAAGCTTTGGCTTATTGGCTCTTCGAGGCTGATTGTGGGACAATGTCTACATATCAAATTTGTGTACTAAATTATAGCTGATTTAACAATACCACGATTGAGATTCGTTAGCTCCTTATTCCTATTGGAATGTGATTCATTTGGTTGTAACTTATGCTCTCTCCTTTGTGGAGACAGCCAAATGGTTTTCAAGGCCATCTCTTCTTCCTTTTCGAGGAAATAACGTGAGAGGGAGATAGTAAACCGAACGTCACATGTTAAAGAAGGCAAGACTGGAAAATCGCGTTCCATTATTTTATCAGAGTTAAACTGGTAATCCAGACAAAAATCTTGGCAAGAATTTTATGAGATCCCAGATCAATATTTTCGCTTGCACATCTTATGTGTTACTCAACCATTGTAATGAATCCAATGTGGCAAGATAGTGTTAATGCTGAATTGATCCTCATGATTGCTTACAGGTGGCCAACTCTGTGTGGATAAACATGCGCGATCGTACTCAGAGCATTAACCTAACTCAACTGGAGGAAATGTTTCAGGTGGCAGAAAAGGAAAAAGAACCTGTTGTAGGTACGCTCCAGAAAGTCAACAGTAGACAATAGTAAACAATCTAACAGTAGTGAACAATCTTTGTAGTTATGAAAAATATTTTATCTAATTTCATTAGAGAAGCCTGAAAAATGTTTCCTTTTCCATTTTAACTAATTGTTAAAACAGCATGAACCAACTAATTGTGAGCCCAAGTCATCCTCTTACAGTTGCTTTCCCAGTGAGGGCCTAGTTATTGATACATGAGATCGATCAAATAGATCCTCACAGTCTACCTCATTGCCTGACAAAGACTTGCAGGTTACAGTCAAAACATTGCGGTCTTTCCAATGACAAGAATCGTGAGACAATCAAAGACGTATACGTAGTTGTTTAATATTAATTCACACGATTGATAATGTTTAAATTTTATAGAATCCTGATTTTAAGCTTGTAAACTTGAATGTTGAAATTTGAACTTGGATGTCGAATTATTTAGAATTTGGATGCCGAATCATAAACTTGAATCATAAATTTAGATATTAAATCAAAAATGTAAATATTGCATATCAAAGAAAGTTGAATTTGGGTTACCTACTGTTAAACTGGTCTCACTGATTGTGTATTTTAACTTTACAGCCCAACCAAAATCAGTGACAAAGTTACTTTTGGATCCAAAGAAGGCGCAAAATTTAGGTAAAAACGCTGAACTATTTGTCTGCTGCTATTGTCGACTGCTACCTGAAGAGTAAGTTTTTTGGCAAACAGTTAATCAGCCCTAGATAGGTTAGTTTTACTGAGATGTTCAAGTATGTCCACCACAGTTGACACAAAGAGACAAAAAAGAGTAATCGTAAGTTAAAGAATTGTGAGGGACAGACTTTTTGCTACTTTCCGATTGCAGGCCATAAAGCCTTCTCAAAGTTTTTGTTCCTGGATTCATGGGGAATCTGAAAAGTCAAGAATTACAATTTTATAGCCTTGATTTGAGTTGCAAATATTTATTAAATTTAGACGAAAGTGCCCACTAACAACGTCTAAACTACAGTTAGCTCAAAGTATGCATTAATGAAAATATATAACAGTTCATAGCTTCAGTGAGCGTTATAGGTATTGTTTTTTTTTGCAAAGCAAAGTTGATACATTGCAATCTGCTCAAGTAATCTTGTTTTCTCGTTTAGTATAATTTGTGATCACTCCCGTTTTTCGTAAAAAGATAATAAAAACTAAAATGTGTAAATTTATAACTATAGGAATCTTTTTAAGTGGTTTCAAATTGAGCCCTCATGAAATCGATATCAAGTTGAGCCTTTTCAAAGAAGAGGATGGAGCACTTCCAGTGGATCACCTTGCTGCTCTCAAGAGGTGAGTCAGCCGACTGTCACGGGGTTGTTTAACCATTGGAGGTCGTTTCAATCCAAAATCTTCCGTAGCAATTCATGCAGTACTTTATCGAGTTAAACTAGCGTGAAGTTAGTCGTACTCTTGGTGTTTTAGGTTTCTTCCGACAGCAGAAGAAGCAGAAATGTACAAGAATTACAAAGAAGATATCTCCACCCTGATGCCTCCAGACCAGTTTATGAAGAAGGTAATGTAAAGTTGATTGTTGAGTTTCCGAATGAATGATGTTTTTAAATATGCTGCCACGTCCTCTAGGTAATCTTTGTAAATTCATTCCATGTACTAGACTGGCATATCATTTGCAAGATCAATGCTTGAACTATTGAGAATACGACATAACGGTAAAAATGATATTTATGTTTAAATGCTAAATTATCTTAGTATTAAGGTAGATTTTATAATTTTGTTGATTGCTCTGTTTTGTTGATAACTGGACTAACGAAGATACGATCATGGCAAGCAAATGTATAAAGCTATTTTGTTCCATTGATCTTTTTTCGTACTCCAGGTTCTTATATAGCCAAGAAATTACTTTTATTTCAGCTGTGTGATGTTCCAAACCTTGACAAAAGACTGGACCTGCTACTAGCCATTATGGACTTTCCGTTAACCTATGAAGACCTAGAACCTGTAAGAGCGATTGCTAGATATTGTACTTTTTGTAACACTATTTTCCTATAACATATGAAAACCAAGAATGACTTAGAACCATAGTTAAATGTGGTAGCACTATTTTTCAATAAAATATGAAGACCTAGATCGAACTAGTTAAAAGTATTGCTTGGCAAAAAGTATTGCTTTTCATTTATGAAGCCTCGACACAAGAAAGAACGGAAGAACGATTGTCACATTTGGTAGCCCTATTTTCTAGTAAAACGAAGACCGAGATCTGTAATAACGATTGTTAGATATGGTAGCACTATTGTTTGTTATTTAGGGGTTAATGACTGGAAGTAAGTGGTTTGTTTACATATACACCCACGCGAGTGTATATGTAAACAAACCACGAATTGAAAGTCTTTAAGTCTTTAATAAGCAACCTAAATTCACTGCATTGCATTAAAGAACTTGAAGCAAGAGTCAAGTTTGAACAAACGTCGCCATCTCCGATTATGTAAGTACTAAATCGAAATTGCTTCACAAGAAAGCCAAACTTCAAACTTATCTAAAAGGCGGGAAAAATTGCTGGACAAGCGCCAAAAACCATGTCGATCTGACATTTTTAAATACATCAAGATGAAAACAAGTCCAAGAAAGGAAAACATCGTTCGGAAATCCAAGTTTTGGATTAAAAACGAGTCTGAACTTCGGGTTGAACAATATTTCAACTTTAATTCAAGTCATAATCGTGTTACGGCAGTTTACAAGCGCAGTTGTTTATAAAGAATTACAGGTCTCAAAAGGATTTCAGGCATTTAGAGGTCTCTGGAGGCTTTGAGGCCTTCGTTTATAGTTGGTTTAAAATTCTTTATGTAGTAAGCCTCAAAGAATTGCAAACTCGACCAATTGTCACTCGAATCAGTGATTTCTACGTTCCCGTGCACGGCATTGAAAAGATGTTCTTTGAGGTTGACCTTGACCGAGTATCCAAAGATTTGCGCCAAAAAGCCCACCAAATTAAATAACTTGATTGTATACTCTGATAAAGGACAACTTTCGCTGGAGTAAAAGCTAAATAAAAATAATTTTGGTTGATATAGGCAGTGTTTTGAATTTTTTGAAGACCTGGCCATAGGTTATGATTATTTGCCGGTTAGTGACAGACAGACCAAAATCACGTGATCGATTTTGACCAATTGCAGGCGCGGATTTTTGACAGTGAACGAAGGTTGCTTATTAGTAACCTATAAAGACCTTTGATATAGTAAAACTACTTTTCAGTCCAGCTATTGTATCCTCGTTTAGTAGGTCTACAGAATTAGCAAAGTCCCTTCAGGGGATTTAGTGTGCAAGTGTTTGAGATTTCGTTTTTATTTAGTTAGGAACTCTTGTCATCAGTGTATTTATGTTTGTTGTTTTCTAGGCTGTATCTAATCTACTTCAGGCGTGCCGTGAATTATGTGAGAGCAACAGTTTCGTAGTGGTATTGGAGTATATCTTGACAATTGGCAACTATTTAAACAGTAGCTCCAACAAAGGAGCTGCTTACGGCTTCAGACTGTCCTCGCTACCAAAGGTGAGTTAAATTAATTCCAAGATAATTTTCAATTTGCAGTAGAACGTTTCCTGGACACCTATATATCAGGAGTGGGCTAGATTGAGATTGACATTTTTTTTGCAAAATTTTAACTTAATTTAAAGAAACCAGATGCTATTAAAACTCCATGCAGTTAGTATATGTCACTAGATTAAATTTCACCTAAAATTTCCTTGTTTAAGGAAGTCCTGGTAATGTGGGTTAAATGACATGTAAGTGAAAAATGGCGAAGAATGTCAATAGATCAAAACAGCTTGAAAACACCGGATTTCAGCTTTGTAATTAATGCATTTTAGATTCAACTTGGATTTGATTTCTGAACCTAAATTTTTGTCAGATTTTTGCTTTGTCAAAAAAGTTAAATTTTTGTTGGCTAAAGCTCTAGGTCTGATATTTTTGTTTTAAACAAAACAGAAAACGAGTGTTTACTGCTTATAAATATTTCTTCTTGTTTCTAGAAACATTGCTTCAGCACTAAACAGTCACGTTCTGCCTTCGGTAATACCACAACTGTAACGAAATGAGCAATACGCAGTTTGTTCAGTTCTCGTGGCTCGCAAACAATTGAAGCGTAAGCGCTTTTCTGTTTGATAATTGGAAACATAAATTAATGAGAACTAAAGCTGATTTCCTTTAAATATATCATAAAATCAAAAGTAAGTAGAACTTAGCCAGTGATATGTTTCACAAAGCAGGAGTTAGCCGGCAACACCTCAATGTGTCTAACTAAACACATTTCTTTCCTATGCACAAAGAAAAGCAATGCGTCAAAAGCAGCACAGCCTTTATTTCGTTTAGGGCATGTTCTTCTTTGCTCGTCAAAGACCGAAAACCTATTGATATCCATATTACCTGTTACCTGTCCTCCTCGTGCCTGGTGGCACATAGGGCCTTTATAAAGTGGATTTGCTCTGTTTCTGATTTCTGTGATAGGTGGGTTTTTTTATGGAAGAGGGTTATCAGCCCTTTGCCCCAACCCCCAACCTGGAGGACCAGGGGATCGCTCTTCCTCTGGCTCCTACCTTTCGACCTGTCCGGCATGGGTGATCCTACCAGGAGCATAGCTCCAGCTGGCATAGCTTTAGAGGTCACTGGAGCATGCAAACACCCTCACCACGATATGCACAAAGAAAAACAATGCGTCAAAAGCAGCACAGCCTTTATTTCGTTGAGGGCATGCTCTTCTTTGAGCAAAGACAATATGAATTCAAGGTACAACAACAATTAAAGTTTAACAGGTGTGTATTCTGCGTTTCGTATTACCGTGAATAGGGTCATGGAGATGGCACCCGAGGTGTAGGGATTAGGGAGGCGTTCAGTTCAGTTCAGTTTATTTTTGCCACACTTATAACAACTATAAATAGATAAAATGCATAAATAGGAAATAAAAAAAAAATAGTGGCGAGGACCATAAAAACCACAAGGCTTGAGCGAGATGGTCCTCCTCGTTACAAGCAGTGATAATTAAAGTTGTCTCAAAAATGGTTATTTAACTTAAAGGCTCTAATTGGGGGCTTCTTGGAGGGAGGGGCACATGAGAGAGGGAGGGCACATGAGAAAGAGGGAGGGGCACGTGGGAGAGAAGGAGGGGCACATGAGAGAGAGGGAGGGGCACATGAGATAGAGGGAGGGCACATGAGAAAGAGGGAGGGGCACGTGGGAGAGAAGGAGGGGCACATGAGAGAGAGAGAGAGAGAGAGGGCACATGAGTTAGAGGGAGGGGCATGTGGGAGAGAGGGAGGGGCACATGAGAGAGAGGGAGGGTGGTGCTTATCATTACATGTTCCCTTTGCTTGCCACAACAAACTCACAGTACATTTGCACAGTTTCCTTTTTATTTTATCTCTTTCAAACTTGTCTTCATTTGTTTCAGCTGGCGGAGATCCGTGGAAGTAGCAAGAAAGACACGCTGTTAAAGTTTCTAATACTACAGTTGCAACAAAACTACCCGGAGGCCTTAACATTTTACAATGAGCTGAAAAGTGTCTCAAAAGCAGTTGATGGTACGAATTATTAATCGCATTAAATTCCTTTGTCTTACTTTCGAAGTTTCCATTTTACAACATTTCTAAAACTACCGTCTTGTTAACGTTATTTGCCCTTCAATTTCCATACAAAGCCGTTAATTTCCGCAATATTGCCTACCCACTAAAACGCGTTGGAAAAAGTGACAAGGTCTATAACAGCAACAGTTTATTAAAACTATAATATCGTACTTGTCCCAACTTTAGTATTATATTCCTAAATGTTAATAATAGGGCTCCTCTAGTTTGAAATTAAAAGTGGATATTTTAGATACGACAAGACCCTCTTGGTAGTTTAACCTGACGTTGTCTTAGGATCGAGATACATCCAAAACTTTGAGAAGTCATTCTAGTTTTAGGCCTTTACTTATCTAGTATTGCTTTTAGACCACATTTCTGTTTTATACATGGAGAAAACACAGTGATCACTGTTATATCCTAAGACGTAACCAGAACGTTGGACATTGTGACATTAAAACGTTTTGATATACCCCAGCCTCGATTTCAGTGTTGCAAATTCTAATTTTGTTTCGTTTTTAGACCTGATCAACATTGTGAAGGGGATCGAGGACATTTGTCAACTTTTTTTTTTTACCATTGCATGTATATTTCTATTAAAATATAAAATTAATATGTTTTCTTTAGCTTCTTACAAGTTGGTAAACCAACGGATAAGAACTGAAAGCATTTGCATGGTGGGTATTTATGTGTTGAGAGATGATGATGATATTATTGCTTTCTAACAAAGCACCTCTGACTTTGACATTACTTGGAAAGGTAAAGCAGTTACAAGTTTACATTAAAAAAAAACAAAGAATACATTTGGAGAAGTGATTAGGTGAAGCTTTTACATATTAGCAAACCTGCTATATAATACATATTGTTGTTTTGGTAAAATGTTTTGTGTAATCTTCACTTTTGTGTTTGTTCCAGCTTCTGTGAAAGGTTTGACTGCAGAAGTTGAAGGTAAGCTTCTAGTACCAAAAGGTGCTCATAAATTACTAAGAGCTAGAAATGGATTCGTTCTAAATAAATAGGTCTAGGCCCTTTCGCACTGCTTGTTTTAGATAGTAGAATATATAGATTGATTATGGAGCTTCTTCGTGTGTTTTCACACTGCAGCCTTAAAACAGCTTATGCTGAGAGAAGTTGTAACCCTGGATTTTAAAATATTGGATTTTGCAAGAAAGACTTAAGATCTGTTTTGTTTAATAAACTTGTTTTGTTTCAGAGGTGTTCTTATCATTATCATTACAATCAGTTGGATCAATCGGGATTGCAGCGCCTCAAAAAAGAAAAGAAAACTTAGAATGATACAGGCTAGGAAAGTCTGTGGTACCGTTTGAGATTTTGGTTCCCAAGGTTTATTTGGATGACATTTTTCATGTTTCTCTCTTTCACTAGTTATGCAGAAAGATCTTGGTAAAATTAAGAAACACAGCAACGACCTGTTCCTGAAGAAGCAACACACCAAACCTGCTGACGTGAAGCTTCTGAACGACGTGGAAGTATCCTTTGAACTGCTGATAGAATAGTTTGAAAATAAGCTGGCGAGGTGCATCATTTTTTAAGAAGAATGCTCTAATGAAGGGTTAACGCTCAAGACTTTAGCTCCTTACACTTTTTAAATTCATAAGAACAATTGTAACTTCAGTTCTCTAAGTTACATGTTAACAAACTGTTTTGCTAATACATTTTTGCTTATTTTGAAAATCTTTTAGTTGCCAATTTTAGTTGAGGCCCGACAGTATTGTTGTGTTGTTCTTTTGCACAATACACTTTATCCTTTTTTTAAAGTTGTAAGTTTGAAGCTTTTCTAGACCACTATCTTTTGTCCTTGAACAAGTCACTTGCAACTTCTTCGTAAGTTTGAAAGTTCAAATTATAGCGAGCCACTGTGAGATTTCCTTTGTTAAGATATTTTACCCAACTTCTTCCTAAGTTTTTTTTTAAGTTCGTATTTTTGAATCACACTGTACTTGACCTTTTCTTTAGTTCATGAGTTTGAACCCATGTTAGGCAGTTTTAATGCTTAAATCTCCGACAGCAGAGACAAGCGATGGCACCTTTTTGAATCACTAATGCTCAAAATGGTTTAGTCTGAAACTTAACTCCGTATCAGCAATTTGTAGCAGAATATGAAACAAAAGTCGAAAATTTATGTGAAAAGTGCCGACTGATGAAGAAAGAGTACAGCAGGATGATGGTGCGTACACTAGAACTATTTTGTGATCGTGTACAGCTCGTTTTACACACGTATTGAAAATAAAACCGTGGGCGACTTGTGATACTAGCTTAAATGTTCTGTAAGTACTCTAGACAAAACAAGTCCAAACGTGGTCGTTAGTTTATCTTGTTGGTAAAACCTAATGCTAGTTGTTGTTGACACTTTGGCGTTGGTAAATAGTCTTTGTAGATCGTAATATATGGCCACAGTGTATTCACGTTACAATTAATGTGCCAGCGATTGCAGCTCGATTCTCTTACTTTAAACTCTCCATTTCTCAATCGGCTGTCAAAGTGTAGGGTCAATACTTAGCACTCACCTGCTCGCAGTAGCCTCAATCTTTTTTCATTGCATGACTTATTTACAATAACTTTTGACAATCAATGACTTAGTTTCCTTTATTGTTGTAAATTTGCTTGTAAATAAAGGTTTTAAAGGGAGTAACGGTTTTGAGCTGCTTTGCTTTTTTGTCTGCAGAATTCTTGATATTTGGGGTGTATCTTTTTTGTGTTCCAAAAACTCCTGGGTTCCCATTTGATATAAACTTGTTTATTGTAGTTTTTACTAACTTGGCCGTGTGCCAAAACTTCGAGAATATTTTGTACAAAGTTTTTTATACACTCGGTGTTAAAGGCCATGGTAGAGGACCATAAAGTAATGTCCTAGTTGATCCTTGGAAGAGGACCATATACGTTTCACCTTGTATAGCAAGGCCCTAGTTGATCCCCGTTATAGCTGCTCTTTTAACTACGACTTTGCAAACAAAACAGTAGTCAGTTGTTTTGGTGTTTCCTATCAAAGCTTTTTACTGTATTTCATGATTAACATCGTAAGAAATAGAAAACTTTTCTTACTGAAGTTGCATACTTAAATTTAGCCTGGTTGTGAGTTGAGTAGGTACACTCTGTGCATCCGGGATGAAAACAAGGGTCTCGTTCACCTAGAGTTAAAAAAGGAAACCAGATATTTACGTGATTTTGGAAGTTCTCAAGTGTGACCAAGTGATGAACCTTTTCTGACGCCTTATGTAGTTTGGTCTCGTATGTTTGATAAAAATAAAAATGAGAGTTATCTTTCAGATCAAGTTTGGTGAATCGTCCACTGCTGCCTCAGATGAGATATTTAGAGCTGTATGTCAGTTTATCAACCTTTACAAGAAAGCACTTAAGGAAATTGAGAAGTCTAGGCAAAAACCAAAAGGTTTAAGGTTTGTGGCAGCATTGAACTTGAACTTTAGTTAATCACGGAATTCTATCAATTACAACTGGTTTTCATAAAAGCCGTGTAAAAGTTTTACAATATAATTTTCTGGTTTAATGCTAAAATCTATACCTATTTACAATACTATGTAATATCAATAAAACAAAATTTTTATTTACACCATATATTACAAAATATTTTTTAGTTAAGATAATTTTAAATTTACAGACAGATGGTGCTGGGACTCGTGAAATAGTAGAACTAAACAAGTCAGGAATCCCAGTTACAATATATTAATTTAAACAAATTTAGTGGTCGATAAGAAGTCCCAAAGGATACAAAATGATACAAACAGAAGTCACTAACTATACAAACAGAGGTTCCTAATAAGACTTACTTTCAGTCATTTACTGATAAAAACAATGATGGAGGGGATAAGACTTTGTTTGAATTTGGTAAGAGTTTCGGAATTATGAATATAATTTGGCAATGAGTTTTAAACAATCGCCCACTGTATCCGAAGCTTTTCTTTAAGTATTCTGAGTTTGGTTCGGGAAATTCTGAGTTAATATTCGCATTTCTTAGGTTCTAAGGGATTGAGGTTTTTAGATTGTTGAACTGCTCTTGTAGATATTCTGGAGCGTTCTCGTTCAAAACTTTATACATCAAAATTAACTTGTGTTTAAATCGCCTGATTGCAAGATTGTCCCAACCGAGTCTTTCTAGTATTGCTATAGATCTTATTTCATAAGAGGAATGGGTTATTATGAGAGCTGTTCTATTTTGTCACTTCTGTAAACGGTTGGCCAAGCTGTCATTTAGGCTTCACCAAACAACATCACAGTAGTCAAACAAAGGCAGTATAAGAGCTTTGTATAGAGTAAAAAGATTCAAAAGAAAATTGACTCCAATTGTTTAGCATTTGTTAAATTGAGGTTTTACTTCTTTTGAGTTTAGTGGAAAATGTTTGTTGAACTTCCCATATTTTGGAATAGTTTAAACAACGCTTTTAACCCTGTGTTGCACTAATGAAACACACTCGTCCAAACATCTTGGGCGAACACAGTGATCATAAAATTCAACGTTGATTCAATTACGCGGTGTATCTACTTAAGGACTACTTTAATAGTCAATTTTCTATAAAAGAAATAACGAAACTCCAATTTCTTTCTTTTGTTGACACTTCTGAGTAACACTTTTTTCAGCGTCTAAATCTGCTATTTACCTTTGTTCTTCTTTAAACGTTTGACAAAATAATTCTTGTTCTATGCCTTTCAATCTGATACTCCTCTTCAGTTAGTGGATACAGTATTATTTATCCAATAAGCATAATGTTATGTAATTTTACCCTTTGACAGTGAAACGTTTGCTACACGAAGACAAGGCAGCTCATCAGAGGTATAGCATTTGAAAACGGATTTGTGCGATTGCTGTACTATTATAATTTGTACAAGACATAAACCTTAAGTTTTTCTTTCCTAGAAGAGGGGCCACCATGAAGTCAGGGAGCTTTAGGGTGTTACGATTTGTCGTAACAATATGATAGAGGGTTTGGTATCTTTGTAGTACTTATAAATATGAATGGTGCTGTTGAAGTGACCCTTGGGTTGAGAAATCCTTAAAACAGCTGAATTCCTGTAACCAAAGATTTATATTGCTATTTTTTTTTTGAATAACTTCGGCAACTCAACGTCTCTCTGGTAGAAAGTTACATTCTGAGCACCATCTCTTCATCAGAACTTCTTATAGCTTGCTGGTTACTCATATTGATCTCGATCATAGGATTTTCAACCTTAAGTTCCCTGATTCAGGCGCTATAACTCTTTGCTGACGGACTTCAATTTTTTTCAACTACCAGAAAGCATCCTTTTTGCTGAATCAAAAGCAGATTTTACGAATTATTGCTCCATTTATCAGTTTTTTAGAACATTAAATCTTTGAATGCAATTTCAATAATTCTTCAGATTGAATCAGGCTAATTAGTTATATTTTATATTCTAGCCACATCCCACAAGCGTTACGCTTCTACTTTGGAGACTTTAAAGTCTCCACATCCCACAAGCGTTACGCTTCTACTTTACTATGTATTTTCTGTGGGAATCTGAGCTTGTTTGTTAGCTATGCCATGCTGATGAGGCCTAGAAATCTCAAAACAGCTGCTAATGAGATCTAAAGGCAGCTAGCCCGCTCAGGGGTAAGCCCTGGCGTTCTACTACACGAAACAGCTGTCCTCGGCTGCTAACATTCAGGCTCAGTTTTTTAAGGATTTTAGTACGGGCTTAGTCCCTCTGACCAGCGAGGCCATAGTGCCCTATTTAGTGGCTGTGTCATTACCAGCACATATGTACAACACAGTTTTATTAAAAATACACGCTATTGTTATATAAGAACCAACATCGGCAACACAGCTCAAGTTTTGATTTTTCCAGAAATCAAGAACAAGCTAAAAAAAGGCCCTGGAACGGTTATATTAAACCGTTGTTCACTGAGACAAATTCAATCAGCAATTTCTCTCTGTGTCTATGAATAAATTTACATTTGTTATAAAATTTTCAAAAGTAAAAACTTGTACATGTCAATTCATAAAAACAAAACATGGGTAACAATTCAACAATGGAAGAAGTGAAAAAACATGCCATAAAACTATAATTGCTCGTTATTATTCAGCTAAAAATCAATAGTCCAAGAACTGCCCATGTACCTCTCCGAGCAAAAACAATACCATGCATGACAGATGGCAAAGACAACACCAGTTTAGTCAGGCAGTCATGCAGCATACTGAAAAGCTCAAACTCAAAGCATTCTAAACGTGTTTTTCACTTTCTTTGTTTATTTTTTTAAAACATCTAAACATCATAGTTAAACTTTAAAAATTCATGTTTAAATATAAATAAAAAAGAATAATAAATAAATTTCGGCCAAGGCTTAATTGGTTGTTCATAATTTTCTGATCGGACTGTAGTCTAAAACTGCTTTAGAATGATTGGTGATTTGAAAATCTCATACTCATAGCAATATTGCAATCAGTAAAGTTATCACTGAGTATTTACCATTTTGAAAGTAAGAAAGGGTTTTCATGAATTGTAAATTTTATCTGTATAAATGCCTTCTTGAAACTTCAAAGTGATAGAAAGCTCTTTTGCCCGTAGCTAGCAATCGAGACTATCTATTCTGTAGGGAATCAACTGCAAAGGAGAGCAACTCGCAAGGCAAAGGAAGACAAATTTTATCACGAATACCTTGTTTAATTTGAAGGCTTAAACTTTACAACTTCCGACTGTTCATTGAGAGCTGACTACTCTCAGCCGACCGACTACACATCAGCTAACCGACTACACATCAGCTAACCGACTACACATCAGCTAACCGACTACACATCAGCTAACCGACTACACATCAGCTAACCG
>JANCMA020030253.1:0-16732 GCA_024336925.2 Zoanthus solanderi
TTTACTCTCAGTCTGCTGTCTGCATTTTACACTCAGTCTGCATTTTATCCCTGGTCCGCAGTCTGCAGTCCGCAGTCTGCGTTTTACACTGACCGATTTCAATTATAGCTCTTTGATAGTATTTTCAACTGAATGAGATAAGATGTGAATACACATGTAGGTTATCTTAAAACTTAAGTTTCTTGTATCCATCCCCACAACTTACTAGTTATAAAAATAATAGCTTTACTACTTCAACCAGTTGACATCCAGATTGTATTTAAAATACAATTATAAATTAGTATCTGATGTCAAGATATGAAGTGATAATTATTGTAGTTTAATATAATTTAATAATTATTGAAAAAAACAGACAACTATTTTTAAAGACATGTTTGGGCATGCTTATGCCATCATCTGTTTAATAGAATGATAAGTAATATGTGTTAGAAGTATAAAATACATAATATTTGCTGTGACGAAGGGCTAATGCTTGAATCATTAGCTTTGTGCTTTCTCTACATACGGTGATCAAACATTGAAACCTAGAAGAGTTAATTACTGGTAAACCATGTGCTTTATTTACTCACTGATGCACTTCATGAGTTAATCAAAAAAACAAGTCAACAAGTATGATGGGTCTAACACTGTACTTACAAGAATAGCAGTCTCAGCATCTCCTACTTCTTCATATGCATTGCCCAGCCTGAAACCTGCCATGCCCTCCTTGCTAGCTTCACCACCTGAGGTAAAATGAACAGGGCTTCACACAGTTTACTTGTTCATATTCATTAGAAACTTATAAATTAAGTTAAAAGGGAGAATAATACTTATTAAGATTTTGTAACAATCTTGTAAGAATCTTGTGTAAGAATCTTGTAAGAATCTTCTAAGATCTTGTAAGAATCTTGTAAGATCTTGCAAGAACTTGTAAGATCTTGTAAGAATCTTGTAAGATCTTGTAATAATCTTGTAAGAATCTTGTAAGATCTTGTAAGATCTTGTAAGAACTTGCAATTGTAAGATCTTGTAAGATCTTGTAAGAATCTTGTAAGAATCTTATAAGAATCTTGTAAGAATCTTGTAAGATCTTGTAAGAATCTTGTAAGATCTTGTAAGAATATTGTAAGATCTTGTATGAATCTTCTAAGATCTTGTACAAATCTTGTAAGATCTTGTACAAATCTTGTAAGATCTTGTAAGAATCTTGTAAGATCTTGTAAGAGTCTTGTAAGAATCCTATAAGATCTTAGTAAGGTTTTTGTTAAGATTCTTACAAGATTCTTACAAGTTCTTACAAGATCTTACAAGATTCTTACATGGTCTAAAAAGATTCTTACAAGATTCTTACAAGATTTTTAAATAAGATTTCCATCTGGGTTTAATAACTAACAATCTATAACAACAATACATGAGCCAGAACAAACTGTTACTATTGCTCTGGAAAATTAAACAAAAAAAATTAATGTGCTAATTTTTTTGTCAAAGTTATAAAATTAATTAGGCTGTGTTTTGCTTGCCTGCAATCTTGTAACTGCCAGTAGTGCAACAGTAGCAAGATTACTGCCCTTTTGTCCAACCAAGGATACTGTGTTAAACATTATCAGCCATTTTATTACACAAAAAGTATGACTTACATTCCTTTGCCATTTCATATGCCTTCAAAAGATGCTTAATAGATTCTTGTACATCTTCCTTTTTAACCTGAGTGTATAGAGTATGACATTGGTTAAGATAATATCATTTGAATCTGTTTTCAACTGCTAATGGCAGAGTTAGATTTTTTCAAAGCTATATTTTGAATAAGAAAAACTTTTCTACCAGACAAAATATTGTTAGCTGAGTATTAATTGGAGTATTGAAACCTTTAATAAGGAAGGAGTCTGAGTTAAAAAAAATGAATTTAATATAAAAAAAGTAATAATTATAGTTTAATGTTATGGCAGTAGGACATGATTACAAATAAAAGAAGACATCACAAGAAGATGTATGGCTGGAAAACCTTGAATATAGAATAAGGAAAACAAGCAGGTTGAGATGGTTTGCTCATGTAAAATGTAGAGATGAGAATAGTATACTTAGGAGAGTGATGGAAAGAGTTGGAAGGTAGACGGCCAGTAGGTCGACCAAAGAAAATCAAAAACATCACTCACTTCATCTGCAATGGTGGTGTAAACTCTTCTAAGGTGGTCACATGCAACAGAATGCATGTTCTCTCCACTGTCTGTTTGCCACAGCCTTCCCTTTGTAAGGTTATAAAATGACTCAAAGTACTGTGCTGCCTTTTCCATGTTGCCTAGTTACAGAATATGAATTACTGTCGTAAGAAAAACATAATGCTGCTGCATAAAACATAAAATCATTCAAGATTTGCAATATGAAACTTGGAAGACAGTTTGCTCATTTCTAATGAGATGATAATTATGGGCATGTGTTGAGCAGGCAGGATGATGGGTGTGATTTGAGAAAAGCATTGGAGTTTGAAGTGAAATGCAAGAGGAAGCAAAGACGACCAAAAAGAAGATGTGAAAGATGCAAGTGGAGAAAGAAAGCAAGAGTGTTGATTTGGAGAAGCAGGATGCCATGAATTGAGCGAGATGGAGAGTCGGAGTTGGAAAGATTGCTTACAGATTGCTTAACCTGGATCAAAATTGGATTGATGATGATAATAATGGTTAACTGGGGACTGAGGATAGCATGGTTGGTACAGATGGTAAGATCTCTGCTTTGAAACCACGACTACCCACGGCAGGTTTGATTTCTGGCTTTGCCAAGTACATGTATTGAACCTTTACAGTGTTATCTTCTTTACTGCCAAAGCTACAGTAACTAATATAACCTGCAATGGATTAGTGTTCCATCCAGGGGAAGTCAAAGATTCTTATCTGCTGAACACCACAGAAACCAGAGATAAGTATGGCTCCATGAACCACTTGGCTCGTAAAGGACATAGCATGTTTAACTTTAAAGTGCTTCTGAAAACCCTTATGCCAAATGAATGCATCCATAGCTAGTAGCTTTATATACTAGTTGCCATATTAAATAAACTGCATTTGCAGTAAGGAAAGCAAATTTCTTAACCCAAGTCTAAGTTAAAATGTTCAATGATCATACAGTAGCCTTATAGGACTTTAAGCACGAAGCTGATATTTCGAGCATTTCATCACACCAACATAGATGAGTGGTAACTTTACACCCTGAATGTCAAAATTTTACAATTGCTGGTTTTCACCTGACGTCATCATGGCAGCCATGTTGGTGTACTCTAAAGAAAAGAATTTTGATTATTTCTTTTGTTTGAGACTCCAACATGGCCACTATGCCTATTGTCTTAATTGTGCCTCTTGGGATATATTGTGTGAAAACCAAGAATATGTGTAATAAATTACTAATAATTATAACTAGTAAAGAGTTAAATAATCTTACATTTAAACAAACTGCAAAACACCTACATGGGCAGCAGAACTGGGGTCTGGGGGGGCCAGCTGGCCCCCTCAATAATAATCTGGCTAAGAACTGCAACTGTTTTTAAAATAAAAATTTTAGATTTTATGTACTCAATAATAGATAAATAACTCAGAGTTCATCGAAACTGATAATTCACTATTTGTTCATCTTTTGCAGTGTCCTGTTGTATTATACCTGTTTGGAACCTGGATCGAGCTCATTTTTTGCGTATGCCCAAAGTCTCCTTCATGTGTGCGTGGTACAATAATGAGGCTCCCAAAAACCCCATTTATACAGTTGTCTTGTTGCTCGGCCCGGAAACAGTGTTTTGTAAACAAAGTAGGAGCACCAATATGAAATAAATGGCCTAATTTATAAAAAGTACTAACTGATATTGTTGTTTGCGACTTATACAAGGAATTCGAAGGAAAGAGAGAGGGATGGGATAATAACGAACTTTTACATTTCCCATTGTGCCCTCCCAATAATTTTTTGCTTCCGCCACCCATGACCTAGTGCCTTTCTGCTTTCAACAGTTTTATACCAAAGGGGCTAACCTACAGTACATATACCCTAACAGTAACATTACAAAAAAGTTCAGCATTTTACTAATAAAAAGAGAACAGTAATTTTGATAATTATCAAATACAATTATGCATTAAATAGAAAGAATATTTTGGATTTCAATAACTTTAGTACCATGAAGAGATTGATTTCATTTACCTCTTTTTTCCAAAGTAACACCCATGTTTGCATTAGCTTCACATTCTTTTCTTCTTCCATCACCTCTAATCTTAAGGCTAGTTTTTAAACATGAATTGTAGAAATGATCTGCCAACCAATTATCTCCACTTTGCTCAAAGAATTGAGCCAACATCAATCGGCTGCTGTAAACAATTTCCATTTTCCCTCAAAACCACAATAATACAAAAGTTAGTTTGCATATATATATACATGAACAAACAAAGCCTCTGTTCGTCTTACATTTTATTAATTATTAATGGTACTTAAGGTACTGTTATGGTACTTAAATAATTATTAATGGTACTTAAGGTACTGTCGGGGACTTATGTGACATCACATTACATGATTGACAGATCTACTTCACACTTTTTAAATTTTATTTTTTTTTTTGCAATAATATAGATTAATTGTTTTATATCTATTATTTTATAAAATTAACTGAATGTAAATTATTAGTAAACATATAAAGGAGGAACATGTTTGGGTGGGCAAGGTTGGAGCAGCGCCGTAGGTATAAAGATCTCTGTTTTATGATCTATTCTCGATTGTGGGAAAACTTGTTTGTTTTTCTGTTTATCATATAGTAGAGTTGAGGTGTTACTATGTGGTGCAGGCTCATTAGATTAATTTTTATTTTAATTTTCTGTCAACTTTAGTTACACTAAAATTTCAAAACATTCAAGTGTTTCAAACTGTTCGCTACTTCAGTCTACAAATGATGTCACCCGGTAAATCTCTGATCAAATTGTTTTGAAAACAAAACACAGATCCTTTACTGTATTTTCTGATGGAAAAAAAAAGAAAAGTGGAACCTAAACTATGTTTTCATAAGATAAAAAGAAAATGTTTTCTTAGCAGACAGTGAGTGTAATTTAGTTCATGGTACAACATGGAGAAGCAGCTTGGCTTGATAAATGCAGGGCTCTCAACCCACAAAATTTTCAAATTTGGAGAACTGATAGGAAGGGGATGTCGTGACGTCATGTGCAGTGGGTGTATAATATATTCGATGATATTATATCATGTATGAAGTGTCATCATAATTTATGATCGATAACATCATAACGAATATGATGTTTTGTGCAAAAAGTGATCATTTATGGGCACTGCTAAACAGCGAAACAGCTAATCCAAAACCTAACCCAAACCCTAACCCTAAGGATAGGGTCAGGGTTAGGGTTAAAATTAGGATTAGGTTTTGGATTAGCTGTTTTGCTGCTGTTTTGCTGTTTAGCAGTGCCCCTCTTTTATTTTGATATGATTGTATGTTATGAGAGAAGAAGTTTGACATATGAAATCATTATTGAATTCACCAGAACTTAACTCTAAAAAAACAAGCCTCAAACAAGATGGGAAGCACTGGCAATTATCTGGGAGATTTGAGGTTGTAATCTTGAGACCGGGAGATTCGGTCCAAAATCTGGAGACTCCTGGCTTATCCGGGAGAGTAATGACAGCCCTGTGCTTGGACTGCAAAGTCAACTGACCCTAGCTCGAACATTATCTCAAGCAAAAAAAATTGAGGAATCAAAACAAGAACAATTTTGATTTGTTGGATAAGGAAATTTCAACGTTTAAACCCTTAATATCTTGTTCAAAATTGCAGTTTTTATTCCTATTTCTTTGTTGTTACATTCAGCAGGAATTTGAAGTGTAAAATTAATGAAAGAGCACATCCAAAACAGAATACCATGCAACTATTAACTGTCCTTGACTTCACTAGGTGTTTTGTACTATGGCTTTTAATATTTGCATTTTTAACAATCTTATGTCATGCATGAAGGCTCAGGCTATTTCAGCCATGACACAGTAACACACCTCAAATTACAAATCTGAGTGTAACACTGGTTGAAATTAATTACATTCCCTGTACTTTAGAAGTGGATTCTTTAGAGGAGATTCTTTATGGGATTCTTTAGCATTGCAAGATAGGGATATTTTCAACTTATGGAATATATCATTCCATAATAAATAATCAGATTAATTAATACAGACAACAGGTCATTGGATTGTGTGAAAGAGTTGATCAGTTCTTTCTTGTGATATTGACAAACTGTTATAGCTTACATGCAATTAAGCTAGCAATTTTATAATTATTATTTCCATATTTTTATGTCTAAGTGTATTTTGTTTTCCACAAAACCGAATTGTCACATTCATTTAGACTTAGTATACACAACTTAGAACAATCAGAATTCTGACATCAATGTGGCAGATTGATATTAGTATCATTTCACAAAAGAATAAAATTATGCAATATAACTTAAATATATCTTAGCTAGGACTACATTGTTGCATGGGAATCACAATATGCTTGGCAGAAGTCTGAGCTCTTGGAGTGCTTTTCTCAGGCCTGTCAGTGAAAAAATTAGTAGGCGTGCGATCATTCGCTCGCCTTGGCAGACCAAGGTGTGCAATGTGCTGTGACTTTAAGTGACTAAAAACACAACATTGCAGGTACTTGTAGATTTTGTCTGCTTTTTTACTACAAAGGGGACAAACTGCATGTCTAGACTGCTTTCAGCAAAAATAATTATTTTTGATACATTTAAATGGGTTTTTCTTAACATGATAGAGCTCATTCTTACGACAACCGGCCTCAACTTTTGAGGAATGACTAAAAAAAAATTTTTGGTTGCCCAATGTACAACAAGAAATTTTCCTTAAAAACGAGCCAGCAGCTACACATTTTTGCACAAAATAATTTTAAAAGAAAAGAAGCACGATGACCTGTTTTCAAAAAGTAAGAAGTTACTGCTTAGAAATACCAAGAGTGATAAATTATACATTTTAGGTGCATGTGGGATGGATCGCACGTCTGGCTTTCGTTAGGTGTGTGAATAGATGTGCACGTGCAATCATACGCCTTTTATTGACAGGCCTATTTTCTAGTTTATAAATACCTCTTCTCTTAGCAGTCTCAGCAGCAGTCAGATGATATTTTAACTGATCTAGTTTCTCAGGTTGATTATGAATCAATGGCTCTTCCTGGAGACCAGACTCCGTACCAAGCATTTCATGGCGCTTTCTTTGTTGACTCATTAGGCCAAACATCTCACAAAATGATTGATGGAAACCCTCCTTCAACATATCCACACACAGATTATGCTCATAGCTGTTTCGATGTCTACAAATGTGGCAACAATATCTTTTTAGCAACTGACAGGAACAATGATCATTATAGCATATACTTAATACTGATATTAACAAGTGAACATACATAAAAAAAAACTAAGTATAAAATGATTTTTTGCATTCTCTTATTGTCGATCGCAACACATAATTAGGGAATTACTGTTAGTTTTTAAGGGTGCCCTTTAATAGTACTCATTTTGTTATTCAACAGCATTTTCTGTGCAATCGTGAATAATTTATTTTGTTTTTTCACATCACATACCGATACATGTACAAATGGCAATTGGGCACCTTGCCATTTAGTTTTACTTTGTACAAGAACAGAATGTTGTTTTTTGGAAATCACAACAATTCTTCTGCAAATAGCAAAAATATTAGTTTCCAATACTTCACATGTGTTCTCAGTGCATTTCAAGCACTTAATAAATAAGCACACTTCACTAATCTATGATTAGTCCTAGCTTATTAAATAAAATTATTATTGTTATAATGTTGTTTACATTATATACCACTCTAGTTTTAAACCATGTAATTTAAATGGTAAGGCCTTCAAAGCAATGGTACTGTTGGGTCAGTTTGAAAATATTAAATTTTAGATATATTTCTGCAAATATTTTGTGATGGAGAAAAAGAGGACAGAGGACCTAATAGAGATGTTGGGATTGAAGGAGACAGTGGTTCAGATGGCAACTAGGCGAATGGAATGAGATGGTACGGGCATGTGTTGAGAAGGGATGAAGTTCATGTTTTGAGAAAACCTATGGAGTTTGAAGTGCAGGGCAAGAGGAGGCGAGGACAACCAAAAAAGGGGTGGAAGACACAAGTGAAGAGGGAGAGCAAGAGTGTTGGTTTGGAGAGGGAGGATGCCTTATGAATCGAGTGAGAGGGAGTTGGAGAGATTGCCGTTAGATTGGGGTAAATCCTGCCATTCCTGTTTACGGGGATAAACCCAGATCAAAATTGATTGATTGATAGATTTATTTCTGTAACCTGGCTAAATTTGAACATTAAACCAATATACTTGAATGGGATAAAATCCTATAATCTGCATCTATAGAGCTATTTCCTTAAAAGTTTTAATATTAAAAAACAGTGTTAATAATTTCATTTTCAAATGCATTTTAATTATAAGGAAAATTAAATATTAATACTTACTAAAGAAAGTTCAACCTTAAAGCTTTGAAATGATATCAACCAATAAACTATAGCTAGTAAATGAATTCTTGGTCAATAAACTATTAGAAATCCACTGATGATACATTTAATAAATCAGGGCTCCAAATTAAAAAAAATTCCAAGTTGCCTTTTGGCGACTATCAAAGAAAAAAGGTGGCCAAATGCAAAAATGCAGTCGCCAGATAATACAAGACATAGTACATAAACTTAGATAAGAGCCTCATTTAATTAGCATTGTTGTTCAGCTTCTGGTAGATTGTGGCTGCAGCAGAGATTCCAACCCTCCCGATTTGATCGGGAGTCTCTCCCAATTTGATGTCTAGCTTTTTACCAAATTCTCCCGATTTATTATAAAATTCTGAAAACAAGGGAAAAATTGCTAATCTTTAGAATTTTTGGCGATCTGTCACTGTGAAACACTCATATTATACTTACTTTCTTCGTGAAGAGCATTATAATGGTACATAATTATGTTATGACTGTGCAGGAAATGGCACTTGAGAGAACCTAAATTTGCAAAAGAAGCTCGTGCCTTCGGCGGTAATAATTACTCCCTATTTTCCATCACATGGGGTTGGAATCTCTGCTGCAGTTGTGGGACAGACTGAAATACTCAATATTGAATGACTTAGAACATGAAAACATGAAGGAAAATATTCCAGAAGACTTCTGCATGACAATCTTACCTTAAGCAGAAAGCTAACAAATAAAAGTAATAAGAACATTTTAGAGTTAATTAAGCCATAAAGAACTGCATCTTTCTCATCGCATGTCAGAAGTCGTACGACGTGAAGGTATCAAACATGGCAGATAGCCATTTAGTACCAGACCTTCTCTTCTCAATGTTAATCCGCTGATCGGATTATGCTGATTTCAGTTACAACGAGTTTTCTGGATTTCAGAATTTTTAGCTTGTTTTGTTTGTTTAGTTTTTCACAGGAAATTGACAACTCCATCAACAGTTATGTTCACAGGGAAAAACGTATGCCAGGAATCCATGGAGAGTGGAAGAGCCAGTTGTAGAGAAATTCAGTAGTTAATCACTAATAATAAATGTCTAGATTGTTTTATGTGAGAATTAATTTGGATTTTTTTTTTTGCAGAACACAGAAACGAGACTTTGAAAATTGTTTCTCACCTTTAAGCTTTTATATATATAAGCCAAAGGAAGATAGTCGCCAAAGTGGCGACTAAAATTTGATTTTAGTTGCCAAGTTCAAAGTTTTAGTCACATTGGCGACTGTATCAGTCGCAATTTCGAGCCCTGCTTTAGTTTATTATTTGACACAAACTACTAAAACATAATTTTTAATCCCAGAAATTAGATAGTTAGGAATTTGGGAAACAATGTACCTAGCAGTGTCAATTTTCTCAAAACCCATAATTTCACTTTTTTGATCCTGCTGTTGCACAGTTCTGGGAAAACTGCCTCCATTTCGTGATCTCAAATCGAACCTCTGCAATCCAAGCAGTAGCACACCAGTACTACCTACTGGCAAACCCTTGGTGGGAGGTGTAGGGATCTGTTGCATCACTTGCTGAGTTACCTTTCCTCCAACACCAATGGCAGGAAGAGCTGTGGATGCCATAATGGAATTTCTTTCCTGCTAGTAAGTGCTATTATTTCTTGAACTGTAAATAAAAGATTCAGCTCGATAAAACATTATATTAAGCACATTTTCCCTTAAAATGACTAATTAAAACCAAAAGACAAAAGATAATATTAATTAATAAAGCTTCGCAGATTTTCTCTTTATATATATAAACAATAAAAGTATGTTTAGAAACATTAAAAATTTTAAACTGACTATGCATCCGCCTGCACATAGCAAATAACTTTGAATATAAGAAACGTTTTAACTTTTCATAAATTTATATTACTATTGACACTATTATTTTATAGACAACTGCATACACAGTACTTGTGATTAAGACCATGTACCGAACGAAAGATTTTCGAAGCATAACTAGTGAATAGCACAAAAAGCACAACTTAACACGCCATTTTTTCAAGATAATCTTCAATTGCAGCATACCTTGATTTCACTGCATAACTTAAATTATTTGACCAAGAAACTCTTCTTAGTCTTGGTCTCAGTTCATAATAATTTTAATATGTACAGCCGTTTAAAGCGACACTGTGGTCGTTGAACACACAAAATGTTTTATATAACAACTACCAAAAACAATTGGATTTACCTTCCTCCAAGATTTAGGCATCTGGTATTAAGCTTTTCGCCTTTTTTTAAAACATTTTACTTTCATTGTTTTCTCCAGTAGAAGCCATTAAATGCCCACCAATTTCGTTTGACGTCATTCCTTGGTAACAAGAAGTTCAAAACAATCCCAGGCTCCTCTGTAAAACTTGTTAGTCGAAAATTGTTCGGAAAATCGAAAGCTTACGATCAATAATCGACTTTGTTAACGGCGCGGTAAATTGTTTCTATTCCAAAATTGTGAGTGACGCAACACATCGTACGATTCGTTTTCGCATTTTGATTGGTTGGAGCTCAGTGAGACCATGAAAGCCAAAATGGCCGGTCTTTCGAATGAGAGGTGGTCAACCTTGTTGAGTGAGTCAAAGCCCGTTCTAGGGCAAAATTGCGATCAAGAAACAAATATGAATGATTATACAATGGATGATCTTTCTGGTAAGTTGATTGTGAGCCCGTTTTTATTGCATTTGGAGAAAAGTGAAGGTGTTTTGGTGACGTTAAAATTTGATGCGATGATTTGCTACGAGGTCTGAGGACGCGCTTTTTTATGCATTGTAATTTTAACGTGTTTGTTTTTCTACAAACAATTAAAACACGCTGTATTCTCAAGTACCATTTTGACCAGCCTATAGGCGATTGCTTTAGCTGTTCTATTCTATCCTCTTCCAAAGCGTTCTAAAATAAGGCAGATAGATTCATTTTATTTAATTTATGAGACTTAACTGCGTGAGGTCTGAAAAAGAATTGACATATGATTTATTATATATGTAACATATATGTATAATATATATATTTTCTACCAGTCTCTGCTATTTTTCTATGGCGATTTGGTAGTCCACGAAACCTTTCTGTCTGGTTTGTGAATAAACTTCATTACTTATACCACTTGTTCTTTCTAAAATATTTACTTTCAGTGGCTGATATAAGTTAAGTTTTTGTCGAGTGCGCTTTACGTTTTTCAGTTCAGCAGACTTTCATTTCAGTTCAGCAGACTTTCTTATTTTATTCCCATGAAGATATAACAGTAAGTTTAGATTTATATCAAAGTTGGTAATCAAAAGCAACATTTAGTCAAAAAAACAACTAGACAAGTATATAATTTTATTTTTACTTTGAGTGCATTTCCTTGATCCTCATTCAATGCGTGCGCAATAGTTGATGTTCTTCTATCTGCACCCTCGTACCCAGCATCTTCGTTCCACATGACCAGCGGTTGGGAACTAGCGATCCTGGAAAGATCCGATTTGAAGTCCGAAAATATTGGACTTCTGGTTCAACTGCGCATGTGAAGAAATTCAAAGCAGTCGATAAAGAAAATGTTAGGAAGAAAAATAACTTGTTTTTACAAGCTCGTTGTACTGAAAGAAAAGATTTACTGGCTGTTCTGCCAATAGGTTTTGGTGAATCTTTTATCTACCAAACCACTGCACTATTTGCTGATTTCATAGACCGTCGTGGGAATAAAGACCAAGATTTAAAAAACTAAAGGAAACAGGACCCAGGGCGCTAGCTGAAAGCAAATCATTTGGCTTCGGATTTTTAATATATGGAGAAAGTTTATGTTAATTCATCAGAAGAACTTGTGGAAATTTCCAGAATTAACGGCAAACTGAAGGAAGGAACTAAGAAACTACGAGTGTGAATGAACAGCAGTTTTTAAAGTGAAAACACTTTTGGTCGTTTTTATTAGAGTTCAGATTCAAGATATGGCTTGATCTTAATTTGTTCATCTCTAATTATGAAAATATGGAAAGGATGTAATTTTGCAGAGACTGAAACAAGCAGACACGAAATTTCTGTGGTTGTATTCAACTAACTAAAGTTCTTTCGATTTTTACCAATAACTTTAAAGAATAACATACAATTTGTTGATTTATAAAAACAATTGTATGTGAGCAATTACATTTTACAGACAGTAAAAGTCGCCAGGCTCGGAATGACTTTCGAAAACGTGTTCTACTTCTAGTCAGGTTGTGTCGAAAATTATTTATTGATATTCAGTCCGTGTTTTTGGGTGAAAACCTTTATCCAGACGTGGCAATGACTTTATTTAAGAATTTTGCTTCATTTTAGAGCATATATATACCTTGTACAAACCTAAAAAGAGAATAATAAAACTCTGGTAGTGTGTATTTATCGGGATTTGTTTCGCAATCGACATGGCCCGTTTCATCAAATTTTATGAAATCAGTACACGCATAAACTAAATATCGCTTCTAACACGATTTCTGGGCTTTAGAACAATAAAAACTTATGTTAAAAGGCAATTTTTATTTAATTCCAACTATTAGAAAGGTATTGCGTTATTTGTAAACAATTTTACCTAAATAAATTTTTTATTCATCGACCGCGGCTTGCATATTCTAAAACTTATTTTATAAATTTGATTTACACAAAAAGACTTTAATGCAGTTTTGGATTATTTTGAACCTAGATAATTAAAAAGCTATATATTCGATATTTGACTTGTTTTTCGTAAACCAATGAAAATCGCTCCTCACACGGAACTTTCGACAGTCGCTCGTCTCGTTAAGCCGGCATGTGCAGTAGGGGACGAAGACTCGAGGTACGAGATTGCCTTGAGCACTGATTAACTTTTTGTTTAACAACTACAAGGAAACAAAAGGGAGCCCATTTTGTTTACACAAAGTGAATAACTGTGAAAGTTTTAATAGTTTTATAAGTCGAAGATGAAAAACTTCTTTCTTAGAGATATTTGAACAATATGACAACTAAGCTAAGCTAAATCTTTTACAAGCCATGTGGCTCATAGAGCCGGCGCTTATCTTCGGTTTCTGTAGTGTTAAGCGGATGAGAGTCTTTGACTCCCCCTGGATGGGACACTAATCCATTGCAAGTTACCTCCCAGAAGACACTGGTACTCATTTATCAACCCCGGAAGGATGAAAAGTTGAGTTAGCTTAGGTGGAAAAGGACACATAAATATTCAAATCTCGGCAGAGCCTGGGTCAAACTGGGGACCTTGTCGTCGGAAAGCAGGGATCTTAAAAATGCGCCAAGCACGCACGCCAAAGGATGTGAGAAAGTAAAAATAAGTAAAATTGGAACCTGGTTTAAGACTTGGACACGTAATTGGAAACAAAGTTGCGGGGTAATGAAAATAAAATGTTTACAAATTTCATCGTGCTAATCAAGCAGACTGACTCACCTCTGTTGGAACAAGCAGCTGCCAACCAAGTTCCTGGTCGCCAACACTTGTTCTCCTAAGTGCTTTGACTCCTGTTGCACAACCTAAGTCCAGTTTCTTCAAAACAATAACATATTTGTACTCTAAGTCGACTAAAAACATTTTTTATCTCTAATATCATGCTAACTATGGAAAGTATCACTACGTCAGTTGCTAATTTTACTACAAAATTAAACTTTTTTCCCCTTATTATGCTCTCTAGTTCAAATGTACGAGGCGACGAATTAAATTAGAGAGCAATAGAGAACATTAGTAGTCACTACCTATCGCAAATACTGCAATCTGATTGGCTACCGTACTCGCTATCTATCACGTGATAGACAGTGTCAGCGCGATGTAAACAAGTATGCAATATGGTGTCCCTTTCACACTTTTCAAACGTTTCGAAAGAGGAATTAAATGCTCTTATTCAAAAAGCAATCCCGGAGAAAACTATAAACGCAAGAAGATTTTGTTTTAAAAAGTTTCAAAGGTAAGAAAAAAATAAATTTGAAGTATTAATTTGAGTTTCACTCAATGAATAGTCGCTGGTGGATCATGAACATTTTATGTTTGTTTGGATAAATTCGATAATTGTTTATCAAAAAAGTATCGTTGTTCTTTTGTTTCTTCTTCAGAGATTTCTACTAAAACAATCAGAATACTCGCTCTCAATTTCTATCGCTATTGATAAAATGACTCGGGCCTCGCCCTCGTCATTCCATCAGGCGACAAAAATTGCGAGTCCGTATTCTAATTGTTAAATAAACAATGTAGAAATACGGTGCTTTTTAGGTGAAGCCCATAGATAACATAGACGTAATACCTCTGGCAAGTGGCAACAAGTCTGTTGCTATTCAACTTAGGCGAGACCAATTTACTTTCCTGTTTTACGAACCCGCCGAACTTAGTTTTTCAACAACAACAAAAAAATCCATCTGAAGATCAAAATATATTTCCCCGCTTGTAATTAATTAAAATGTACTAGGTGGTACGATCGAAATTATGTGACAAGGAATAAACAGCTTTACTAGCGCGTGACGAATATAATGGGATCGTCACTGAACGTCTCTAAGTAGTTCAAACGCTTTGCGTACCAAGTAGTAATCAAATAAATAGCATATTATTTTTTTAGGATTTCTATTTTCATTTTCCACCTCCGATCTTTATTTTTTGGCCTGAATGTTTGTAAAACAAGAAATTAAAGATGGCCTAAGATAGATTTGATGTTGAACACATACAAACTGCTTCTAAGTGGTCTCATAGCTCAATTGGTACAGCACTGAACCGCAAATTGCAGAATTCATACTGTTCCTGCAGGATAAATCACCTAAACTCACCATATACAATTTATTTGAAATAGGATATTGAAAAAGTTTATTTCAAATATTGACAAATCTACTTACTTTTGCATTTATTTTATATAGGATATTACATGGCTGTGCGGAGATACGAATTTTATCATCGAGTATTGATAATGTCTCTTACGAGTGAACGAAGCGAACAAGTGGGAGATGTTTTCAACACAAGAAAATTAAATCCGTATCTCCAAGCGGCCATGTAATTTTCTTTTTATTGTATGAAATCTTTACAGTCAAGCGAAATTAAATAAAAAGCAAAAGTTATAAGCATAAGTATTTACTGTTCATGTCTTCAAAAAAATGAAGGTAAATCATGGCTACTAAACTTGCTGAAACAATGAACAAGACTGTAATAATTATTCATAAACCTTTTATATTTTTTCTAAAAACTGTGTTAGGTCTCTATCAGTAACATCCACGAATCTGGAAGGCATTTCTGTGTTTTTTTCCCATTTCACAACGTCAACTATAGGTATGAACAGCTTTTTAAAATTTTTCGCTCGGGTCAAAAACAATAAACGACTCAAAGCACCGTGCGCGCGGACCATTGAAAACAGCGCGAAAATGCTAAAAGCTGATTGGTTCAAAAATGATATCACACATGTGTCGATAAAAATGGTATCGCCACTGGGGAGAGTGGGGATACCATTTTTCTCATCTTGCTACCGTTTCGTATACAACTATATTTTATCTAATAAAATATCTTACCTTCATGGTGTCGATGGGATAGTTTTCTTTGCTTAATGAAGTCAAGGTAAGATTCTGCAGTAGATCAGTGGCTTTAGGTCCAAGAACTCCAAGAACGGCATACCCAGACTGCAAATTCCTCAAATTGATTGTGCATCCTTGTGGGATATTACGCTTTATCCAGCACTCTGCCACCGTTAGGTGTGAGGTGGGAACTAGCATCATGTACCTTCAACAAGTGAATGTTTCGTGATTTTGAAACTCAGGGGGATGTTTAGATGGGGAGAGGTACCTCTGTTGATATGATACAACTCGAGTATAGATAGCATAAACGTGTTAGTAGCTACCTTGAAGCCACTTTATTGGGAACTATGGCCACGTTGGAAGTAAGTTTTTCCCCTTCAAACTACCATAAAAAATAGTGAGCCTGAGTGCTAGCAGCCATGGACAGCTATTTTGGCCTTTTTAGACCTCAACAGCATGACATAGCTAGCAAACAGGCTCAGGTTCCAAAAAGAACATAAACAAAGATAAAAACTCAATGCTTGTGGGATACGGCTATAAGATGAACTCGAGTACAGATAGCACAAACGTGCAAGTAGCTTACTTGAAGCCACTATATTGGGCACTATGGTCAAGTAGGTAGAGGGCCTTACCCCTTTAAACTACCATAAAAAATTGTGAGCCTGATATGATCTAACGTAAAGTTTGAATCGCACCATTCCGTAGGCCCTCGGAAACTTGTGTATTTGTGTGTGTGTCTGTTGTGTGAAATGTTTCCGTCCACCTTCGAGTGGTAA
>JANCMA020030345.1:0-16731 GCA_024336925.2 Zoanthus solanderi
CGATGGATTAGTGTCCCGTCCAGGGGGAGTCAAAGACTCTCATCCGCTTAACACTACAGAAACGGGAGATAAGTGCCGGCTCCATGGGCCACTTGGCTCGTAAAGGATTTAGCTTTCAACCTTAAAGATCGTGGTACGTGTTTAAATTATGCATCAACGTTAGTGAATAAAAATATTTATTTTGTTTTCGAAAGCTAATAAAGATTCTATTTACATTAGAAAATGTTTTATGCTGCTATTAAAAGTATTTTAATGAGCAAAAAAAAAAAGATGGAAAAGACATTTCCAGTTTTTATTATTTTTTATTAATCAGAAAACGAGCGGCGGAAAGCTTTGATCAGTTATGAAAGCCGGCTCTACCAAACTTTGGGAATCTATTCCGCCGTTCAATTAAATCTTCATTTGTCTCTGTCAAAATTTTAAACTTTGTACCCATTATCGAAATTGGTTATATGTCCGTTCTTGTTCCCTAGAAACTGTTTCGATAATTACATATTCATTACTGGCGGTTGCTAGGTCCTCCAAAATTCTTGTACAAAATGTTAAAATGAAACAAAAAAACGTAAACTAGTTTATTTACAACGCAGATTGTTTTCTTTTCAGAACTTGCCCAAGATTAAAGTATTTCTGTACAAATTTCATATATTTTAATGACGTCAAAAAGTAATGTAATATATTCGTTATCTGTTATTTTTTTCTGAAAAAGGTTTGAATGAACAAAGCTTATTTGAGTTCTCATAGAACTTCAATAAAGAACAACTTTCATCAAAAGATAAAATTTGTTTGTACATTTATATCAAAATTTGGTGTGAAACAATTAAAGGATGGTATTCACAGATTGGGTTCTGTTTCATACGTATCAATGTTCTTTACGGATAATTTCTTTAGATTTTTGTTGTTGTTTTGGTATAACGGAAGTTTTCTTTTTTAGAAAATCGTTTACACTGGCAGTATACAGTAAAATAGTTTTAAGCCGGCTTATACTAGTCAAACACGACGTTTTTGTCAAATTACGAGAGATTTTGTCCCATAATCTATATCGAACCGTGAATACTTAGAAGTTTCCAATTTCCATCGGTGGTTTAGATCGGTAACTGAGAAGAGCTCACAAATATTTCCGAATTTGAATTGCTATGAATTTTAGGAATGTGTGAAATTGTTTATCGGAGTTATTATTTAATAGACAGGGACAAACAAAAAATGGATAAATTCTCTGATTCAAACAAGCGAGATTATATTTGTATTCCATGATTTTCCGGTGTTACGTGCAAGAATTACTCAATGACATTGTTATTGTAAAAATATTTGACTCATTGCGAATTGATTTGCAAACTGGTTCAGTTTCTAAAACCTAGGCTTCTCTCGGCCGATAGTAAAAGAGAAGAGCCCTGGCTACAAAATGTTAATGATCGGTGCGGTCGGTCGCTTTCCTGCGTAGCAAGCATTTCCGTTGTTTTTAGGCGAGATATTCTTTTTTGGCTGCGTGAAAATTGGGGCGAGACATGTTTTGCGCACTCTCCCCATTTTGCGCGCGGCTAAAAAAGACAATTTTGTCGGTTGCTCGGTCGAGTGACAGTGATACATGAAGGCACTCATACCTTCGGCATTTCGTGACTTAAAAACCGTTCCAATTTAATGTATCGCTATTTACGATATTAATGAACATAAACTCTTTTACATCATTGTTATATTAAACGGTAAAATTTCCGTTTTGGGGTGTACTGTTGTTAAGTCATACGAACTAAACCTTACCCAGACCCTAGCTTCTATAGTAAAATACGCGATGAAACTGCATGCATAAATAAGTACACCCCAGTACGGAAATTATCCCTATTAAACTTAAAGCATATTTATGTCAATAATAAAACCCACCTTCTCCAAAATCAACTCCTTGTACATCTGTCACTTCTTCTTTGAGAATATATAGCTTAAAATGATATCGACTGCTCTTCTTTATAATATCCACCCGAGGGGTAACCAACTTCATCATTCTATCTTTTTAAAATCTCTATTGTCTTTTAGTTCGGCTCCCACCGCAGTTACCACCGCCTTGAACCAATGGAAACGGATTGCCATTTTAAGATTAACTTTGCTTCTTATGTCAGCTTCTTTCAAGTGGAAGAAAATTATCTTTAACGACCAGGATCCAAGGATGTGTTTCGTCTCTTGAACCATTCGCTTTGGAATAACAGCGAACAGAATGATAACAAGAGGTTTTTGGCTTAATACATTGTCCCCCGGCGATATACAATTTCTCATCGAGTGTTGAAAAATCTTTCACGAGTGAGCGAAGCGAAAAAAGATAAGAAACTTTGTATCTCCAAACTGTAAATAATGTTTTATTCCAATGAATTTGACTTAGCCACCGCTGTCAATGGCGCTACATCGAAAGAAACGATTTTTACATGTAGCCATAGCAACAGCGTTATTATTTTCAAGTGCGAAGATAACGTGTGAAAATGTCAAATTTTGGAGCAACTTGGTATTTTATTGGTGTTTAAATTATAAACATGATAAACTCCTTTTCTTCTTTAAAAATGTACTTTTTGAGATTTACGTGTTGAAACAAATTTAGCTTTTCAAAACTTTCGTATTAGTTTAATGTATGTAAACCTAATACTTGGAAAGTTCGCACTAAATTCTAGTAAATTAAAAAAATTTTTTTTTGCATTGTTATCTAAACTAGTAATAATCTAAGATTAGGCAAGTGCGTTCGAGGCATTTCTATTTTGTAAAGGATTGACTGAATAAAAAAGAGCCGAGTTTGCGTTCTAGCTAGTTGGAGTTTTCGAAATTACTACAATTTTTCTTACAATTTCATCATGTTTGATCACAACTAACATTTACATAACAAAAATGAAAGGAACTTGTGGTAGCAATAAACAAATATTCTGGAAAACCAACTTTTGTTTTTACTTCGAGTACTCAAGCCTCTGTGACTTTAAACTGGCTTCCGATAACATGAAAGAGAGGCTTCCTTCCAAAAGACCTTAAAATACGATGGCATCGAGCTTTTTTTGTTTCTCTATATCTGGCTCGAAATCGACATGATTAGTATGTGTTAGTAGCCTGTTAAAAACGTTATAGAATGTTCTTGAGGACAGTTGCTCTGCCCAAACAAGTTTGTATCAAAACGTTAATTCAAGTACTGAGTTAAAAATTAGAAGTAATCATAGATCAGTGAAGTGAATTCGATTTTTAATAGCTCGTAAGAAGCTGAGGACAAACATTTTTCACCTGAAGTTCAGAAACTTTAACTCTGTTATTTGCAGAAGAATTTTCACGATTTCAAAATGGAACATATTTTACTATAAAGACTTGCAATCAGCGCTCTGATTTTAAGTCTGTTCCTACACAAAAATAGCTGGGGTGGCCTGTGTATCAACAAGCTTTACTGTTCCCAGTCTATTCTTGCTATGTCCACTCGACCTTTTTTACTCACTAATAATCTTCCTCCAAAAAAGATATTAGTCTTTTCTTTGTTTTTCTTTACCTCTACTACTCACTTTATAACATATCATAAAGATATTTATACAAACAAATGAAATATTAGATTTATTCTCGATAAATTTACACTTACAGTGATGCCTTGTTTTTCGCTCACAAAATTAATCTTTTCCAAACAAAGAAAAACATATTTTCTTATTTTTTCACCTTTAGTACTTACTTCTTGAATATTCAAAGACCATAAACATATTAAGACAAAATTTATTCAGATATTTTCATTTCTATTAGCAAATAAGCGAACAACACAAACAATTCTTGCTTGCTTGAGGGACGAAACGGCAAGGAACACAAAATCGTTATGGAGTCGTACATCTACCTGCTACATTGCCACCCTTTTAGATGAGTAAGTTTTTACAATTATTTTTTCTACAAGCAGTCTACTAGACGCTAGTGGCTGATCTTTCAACGCAAGATTGACTGCAACAATTAAATTTTAAATATTCGCTGGGAGTCGAGGCAAAAGATATCTGAACAGATATAACTAAAATGCTGCTGAAAAAAATAGCAAAACAGTTACTGTTTATCAGCAGGATGCCTAAATTGTGTGCAATTCTACAATTGGTTTCGGCTCCATTAAATCCCCCATTAAATCCATTCAATCTTTTAATGACTTAACTAAGGTCATGCTGCTTTAGAAGATTTTATGTTGATGACAGATCCCTTTAGCTGTATGGAATGTTTCAAACAAAAATATATAATCAATTGCATATTTTTTAAAGAAAAAACTTCTGAAGATTCATAAATCCGAATAATTTCCAAGGTTGAAAAAATACTCGTCGGTGTCTAGAAATTTATGCTGTTGTTGATTGAGACGCAAAAGGTTTAACAATCGCTCTAGTGTATTGAGTTCCATTTTAATTACACTTATAAATCCAACCATTAATGTAATAGCAAGATAGGTTTAAATATCATTAGCCGATACTTCCAGTTTGAAATTGGGAAAAGTATCTCGAAATTGTAAAGAGAAAACTCTACAATTTTGCTTTTAAAGACCTTTAAGAATCTCGTAGTAGTTTTTTGTTGTTGGTAGCTTTCGTAACATTATTTTGTATTTTATTCAGTAGAGTTTTAATGTAAAGATAAAGTGTAATGTAACTATAAGGTAAAATATGGAAGCATCGCTATCAGGATTCATAATCATAAAATATAGAATTTAAAGAAATTTTAAATATGTTCTCCGATAAAATATTTAAAAACACGAGCTTTCAGCAACCGACTTGTTGCTTTCGTCAAGTGAATGAATAAGATTCAAGATGCAGATCGGGTATAGTGAGTCTGAAATTAGCATAAGGTGGTGAAGACATGATATAGCTACAAACTGTTTGAAGTTTGAACTATTAGGCTCTTTGGGTCCGTTTTGCAAAGTTTTTGCATGAAAAGCAGAATATATCAGCTATGGCCATGTTTCGTGTTACAGTTAACAAATTTTTTTTTCATTTCAGCCAACAATCTGAAGCGGAGCGCTCAGATCTGAAGGGTCAAATAAGAGATTTGACTAAGGTAAAAGAAAATGCCCTTCGTGAAATCGCCGAGTATAAGCTACAGCTCAAGATGGCGGAGGAAAGCCGAGACAGCGTGAGGCGGGAGTTGATCGAGGCACATCGTAAAATACGCGATGGCGAAGAAGCGCGAGAGGCATCACGCAAGGAGAACATTGATCTTAAACGGCAACTTAAAGACGAGGAGAGAGAAAAGGAAGCCGTGCAACAGACAGCTAACGAACTGAGAGGCAAGGTTGGTGAATTTTGTAGCTCAATCTCCTAGAAAGTATTTTGGTTCTCCGTTATCTGGATGAGAGATCTTTTATTTACTCTTATAATTCTATCCTAGCTGGTTTTCTACGTCTGAACTATTAAGGCTGGAACGCTGAGTAAGCTTTGGCGGAAAAAAATTGAAATATCGGCAGAGCCGGGAATCGAACCGGCGACCTCGTGATCAGAAACCTTCCGAATGCTCCAGTCGTGCTGCCAGGTGGATTTTTAGGATTATTGAAAATGCTGATAAGAATAGAACTTTATTAGGATTAAATTTTAAATCTTTTAATTTGGGGATTTTACGTTTTTGGCAAATTAGTTGGAAGGTCTTGAACTAAGCATATTTCTGGCGGATAAATCCAATTTTGAAGTTGAAATTGCGTGTTCTTTCAGGTTAAAAAGTCTGAAGCCGAGAAAACAAATCTGAGACGGGTTTTGGATGAAGCAAATCAAAAGATTTCTAGTCTTGATGAAACAAGGAGTGGTCTTCAGAAGGAGTCAAGTGAACTTCGAGCAAGTCTTAGGGAGGTGGAAAAAGCCCGGTTGGAGGCTAGACGCGAGTTACAGCAACTGCACAACCAAGTGAAGATGCTGGATGGTGAGTGTTTGAAGAGCAAGAAAGAGGTAGCTGATTTGAAAGACCAACTGGCTAAGGATGAACATCTTATTGATGAGTGTCGCCGTGACAATTACAACTTGAAGCAGAAACTAGTTGAATCAGACGGCCAACGTGAGGCAGCCAAGAGAGAAATTCAGCACTTGACCCGACGAATAGGTGAAGCTGAGGAGGACACACGCGTGCGAGAGAAAGATCTTAGTACGGCACTGGAGGAGAGCAGGAGAGGCGAGATTAAGGCACAAGATAAAGTAAAGAATCTTGAAAATATTCTTGATAACGCAACGCAAGACAACAGCGACTTGAAGCTGAAACTGTCAGGTGCTGAAGGAAGAATAACTGGGCTTGAGGCACAGTTGGCGCGTATGGAGAGCGCTAAGAATGATGTAGAATTCAAACTTACGAGTCTACACTCCACACTTCGTAGAACACTCGGTATCAGGCCACCTGGAGAGAGTGGAAGGTAAGGGTTATGTTATATAGGGGGTTTATCCATATTACGATGCTATGTTGTCTAAGTTAGTCATCTTTTTCTGTTAAAGAGAAAGTTTACAGAATTTCTAGTAGTTAAATGCGATTAAGTTGCGGGTTAATGTGATTTTTTTGTTTTGCGATCGCTTTTTTATTACGATTTAACTTTTTGAATCAACTTATTTTAAATGCCCGTCAAATCTCCATTGCAAGTTAATAGGAACGCCTGATTACCCTTATGAAAGATTGCCAGTCTTTATGTTTGTAAGAGTCTACTTTCCTAAGTTATTTCATTTTCTTTAGTTAGTTTGTTTACAAGCTTGAAGCACATCATAATTTGTCACTTCAAGATTAAGTTTCAAGACTCTTTTATTTATGCCTGTCTTAAAAATAATAACAATTTAAAAGTATATGAAATTTGACATATTTTACTAGGCAAAGGCTAATTGAAACAGATAAAAAAGTATATCAAGTGTGAAACAAAAAAAAAACATATTCATAAAGGACAAAGAAAGGAAAAAAATAACAATAACAACAGGCAACGGCTGGCATAAATAAAAGTCATTGAAAAATAGAAAATAATTTGTTTTGGAAATTTGCTTTCTTTTCTATTTTCAAATTTTCATTAATAGAATTCCATAATGTTGCACCAACAAATCTCATATTAAATTTACCATAATTGGTAAATTTGTTCTTCTATCAGTCCCTAACAAAATACAATACCATGAGTAAACAGGGATAGAAATTGGAATTGTTTTTCACTAGACATCTGGACTAGTAGTAACTCACATTTACTGGTCCTTCCTATTATTTACTAAACTGTATCAGCTTTTTTAATCCACGAGTTTTTGTGATGGGACTTTTGAACTGAAAGTGTCACTCACTCACTAGAGTACCATTGTAAACTTTTGAGCTGCAAACTTATTGGTCAGCAGCAACTACGAATAGCTAAATCCTTTATGAGCCAAGTGGCCCATGGGGCTGGCACTTATCTCTGGTTTCTGTCAGTAGTGTTAAGCAGATGAGAGTCTCGGACTCCCCCTGGATGGGACACTAATCCATCGCAGGTTAGCTCCCAGCAGATACTGGTACTCATTTACCTACCCCGGAAGGATGGAAAGCTGAGTTGCCTTAGGCAGAAAAGAAGGTTGCACAAATATTCGAATCTCGGCAAAGCCAGGAATCAAACCGGGAACCTTGTGGTTGGAAGGCAGAGATCTTACCAACTGCACCAACTACGCCTGCCCAAGTGGTAAATAATTCCTTTTTGTTACAACTACTAGAGGCACGGAGTAGCCACAGTACAATCCAGGAGTTCACCGTTAGGTGCCTTTGATTCATTTATGTTATAGCACCAGCCATTAGTTTTCAATATACTACTTTGCTCCACCTAATGTAATGTTCTTTCATTTCTTGGTGGAACACTGGTGCCTGTGACACAGCATCATTCAGTCATCATATGTTTAGAAAGTTGCTTTAATGCAGGCAGAAAAGAACATAATTATAATATTATTTGTAATGAAATAATATGACTTGGAATGGGATCACTGGCAGTTCAAAGTCTTTTGGTAACATTTGGTAGAAAAGAATATCATTTTCACTTGACACCCGGACTAGTTTGAATGCAAGTTTACTAGTTTGCCATAACTTTTAAGGTTTGTTTAAACGGATGCAACATCACCCAGTCCCAACATTGTTGAAAGCAACATGTTGGCAAATGTTGGACAGTGTTGAAAGCACTAGTGTTCAAACGAAGCCAACACCATGCGAGATGTTAGATCATGTGATCGCTGAGCTCTGGGAACGAGATATCCTATTATCATTCAAAAACATGGCAGTTTCTCAATTGTGGAAAAAGCGAAAATTTGTTGCAACTGTAGTTTTAATTGAGTTAATGGATGAAGATGAAGAGCCAAGATGAAAGATAAGTAAAACAAGGGGATGGATAAGGAGGAGAGACAAGAAGGGCTTTTTTAACAACCTTGTGCACAAACTAATGTGGGAAACACAGTCGCATATTGTGAAATGATAGGATGAGTTACCATGAGGTACGCGGATAGACTGAGTACCAATGAATGTTCTCATATGGGTATGCTCGAAGAAAAATGTGGCCGATATTGGACAAAAAGTTTGACAGAAATCAAACGATTAAACATTGCCAAACATGACCCAACATGGTGTTCAAATGAAGACAACATGTTGTGCCCAACTATGTTAGATGATGTTGTCCCAAGATGTTGCATCTGTTTAAACGGGCCTTTACTAGTGTGTGGAATAGTGAACTACCACTAACTTCAAACCCAGAAATTAGAAGAGGTGTTTAGTTGCTTTACCCACTGAGCTGTAGGTACCTATATAGCGAGTGGGTTAATTTGTTAGATTCTTGGAAATCACACACACTGGATATGTGTATTGTCCTGTTTTCTGTTTCCTTACAGACTGTAGATTGTTGTAGTTTAATGTGAAGTAATAATTTGGTTTTATTGATGGAAGAAAAAACGTTAATATTTTATTTGTGTTCAATGCTAAATGAAAAAAAATGCATGATTTGCTTGTTTTACAAGCTGTAGACCCAAAGAATGACTTAAAGGCCATCAGCAATCTTGCACTTGAAATATCCATGTGCTCTAAGGAGAATTTTCATCTGGAATGTGTGTGCTGGATGCCTCAAACAGAACATGACACACATTTCAGTGGAAAATTTTCCTTAAAGCACATGGATATTTCAAGCACAAGATTGCTGTGGGCCTTCTTATCCAGAATAACAAACCATCCCTAAACTAACAAGGCATTTATATTTTACATTTCAAAACTGTTCCTAGAGGGAATAATTTGAAGAATTTATAAACTTGCCTTGCATTAGTTCCTAATCACCCTGAAGATGACTTTTAAGTAATAAGAAGACTTTTTCTTTTAACTTAATATTATAAGCATTGACATTAATTTTAATTTTGTATCTGTTGTGGTTAATTATTCTTGTTTCTACTGACTTTTATTATTTTGCTAGTTACTTTATCCTAACTAGGTTCTTTGCTCCAGGCTCAAGCAAAACTAACTAGTGATTGAATAATAAAAACCACAAACAACAAAAATAATTAACTACAACATATTTTAGTCATGAGTGTATGAGTGGTGTCCTCATTTATTAGCATGTAAGTTGGATAATAAGAGTGTAAACTTTCAATTTATTCTGGGATGAATAATGGGAGCAAACTTGCATTGTCATCAGGGATTGATAATGAGATTAAACTTGCCAATGAATTCCAGGATGGATAAAGAGAGCAAACTTCCAATGTTTCTGGGGTGGATAATGAGAGCAAACTTGCAATGTCATCAGGGATTGATAATGAGAGCAAATTTGCAATGTTGTCTGGGATGGATATAAAAGCAAATTGCAATTGAATTATGGGATAAATAATGAGAATAACATTGCAAAAAATTATGTAGTCTAAGATGGATAATGAGAGCAAACTTCCAATGTTTCTGGGGTGGATAATGAGAGCAAACTTCCAATGTAGTCTGGAATGGATAATGAGAGCAAACTTGCGATGTAGGCTGGGATGGATAATAAGAGCAAAATTGCAGTTGAATTCCAGGATGGATAATGAGAGCAAACTTGTGATTGAATTCTGGGATGGATAATGGGAGTAAACTTGCAATGTCTTCTGGGATGGGTAATGAGAGCAAACTGGCAATGTAGTCTGGGATGGATAATGAAAGCAAAAATACTTATATATAGTTGATTGTTTGACATTCCTTTTTCAATTACAGTTAGAATGGTAATTTTTTTCTGTATCTAAGTGAGATCACTGTTCTGATGGAGATTTGATCTGTTATCAGGGATATAAGTTGAAGTTTTTTTTCACTAGACATTGAGACTAGTAATCACTGAGGTTTACTAGTCTTGCCCATTTTAAAGTTCATAAATGGAATGCTGCATCAGTGTTTCTACAGAAACAGTTTTACAACTAGTTAAGTTATGCACTGTGGTGAAAAGAATTTAAAAATTCTTTTTAAATTCTTTTCACAATGGTGTACAAATTAACTATTTGTAAAACTGTTTTTTTGAAGTTGTTTAATTATTGTTACAGCACCAACAATAAGTTTTGAACATGCTTCATTGCTCCACCAAATGCACTGTTTTTTTTTTTTTTCATTTTTCTGTGGAATTTGCCTACCCATGACACATCTTTCAATCAACACGTGCCAACTGTTTGTAGAAAGTTGCTTTCAGGCAGAACAGAACATAAATTTGTAAGGAAATGATGTTAATTGAAATGCAAGGACAAGTATTTTAAAAACTTTTATTGGTAGATGACAATATTAATATTTTTACTAGACACTCAGACTACAGTCAGCTCTCGTCTTGTGGACACCCCACTATTACGGACACCGTGCTATTAAGGAAAGTTTGCAAATCCCCAGTTGAAACTACTATGAAATGTATTGAAATAACTCTCGCTATTACAGACTCTCACTATTATGGCATTGCAGACACTTCATGTGGTCCCCAACAAACTTTTTTAATGTTTACTCTCATTACAACAGACACCTAGCTAGGACATATTTTTCTGTGCACAATATGAAAGTGAGTGGCTTTTTAATTTATACAATGACATATTTTACTGTTTTTATTTATCAGCAGAAGTACTTTGAAGTTTCCGTGCGTCATCATTTCTGTCAACAAAACTGACAAACAGAAAAGTATTCAAAATTGTTCCGCTATTTTCTTGCTTCATTCACACTACTTTCAAGTGTTTTAATGTTTTTTGCTGCTTCAATGTTCTTGCCATACTTGCACTTTCGAGTAGCCTCTGCCGTACTCGATATTGTTGATATTCTTTCTTGTTTGGCTCCCAAGGAATTTCTAGCCACATCATTGCCCATAATAAGTTCATCAAGTCTTGTCAGATATCGCTGTTTGCCTTACAATTTGTAAAGAACATTACTCTACCTTTGCAGTGAAGGAAAGAAAAGGCATTTGACACTGATTTATATTGTTATATTTTGGGTTGTAATGAAAAATACTTTGCATTTTTTTACTTGTATTTTGACATTGCACTCACTCATGTACCATACTAAGCCCCAACTACAATTTGATATAAACGGAACATTTTAAAACAAAAAGCAGTAATACATTGTTGTGACATTTTACAACCTAAAATCGCAATATTTTCATTGCATCCCACTATTACGGACTCTTGCTATTACAGGCACTAAATGACAGCCCCAAGTGTGTCCACTATAACAAGAGTTGACCTTTGTTTGAAAACAATTCTACTAGTCCACCATAACTTTTAATAGTGTTGGGACTAACGGATTACTGCTTATTTGAAACCATGGTTATGTACTTCAGGTAAAAAAGGTTTTAGTTCATATGTAGTACATGTCAGTTTGGTTACCTTTTCAAAATTTCTGCTTGCAAAATACTCTTGTCAATGACTATTGGATGCATTTAATTACCCAGACTTGATTTTGATTAACCCTTTCAGTCCCAGTTGTATTGTTAAATTCTCCTAACTTGGCCCCATATTTTTCATTGAACAAGTTTGAGAGAATTCACTTTTTATCTTCTGTAGTTTGCTTTGTTAGATCAATTTTCATTTTCTCATTACCAAATGTCTTATTTTGTATGTGTTATGTAAGGAGAAGTTGGGTGTTGATAACTGACTGGGATTGAAATGGTTAAATTGTTGGTTTTAACAGGATAAAACAAAGTGCAGCAGATATGCATGAAAGGCAAGTTTCAAGTCTGAGATCATACTATGAAGCTGAAATAAAAGCATTGACAGATCAAGTAGAACATCTGAGAGGTAACATTGCTTCTCTACAGGAAGCACTGCCATTGAAAATGCTTGAAACTGCAAATGCCAAGCTTGAAGGGCGATGTCACTTGTTGGAGGATGTCTGTAATGAACTCCAGGGAAAATGTCAAAAATATGAGAGGTCCTGTCAAGAGCTGGAAGTATCCTGTCGACAGCTCAGTCGTGCCAACCAGAACCTTGAAATGCGATGTCTGCATCTTGAGCAGGTTAACGAATCACTCAGTGCAAAACAGTTAAATCTTTCCAGTAATAAGCAAGAGCTGGAAGTGAGTTTGCTTGAGATGAAAAATGTAAACGAGAAAGCTGCCATGGTAATTCAGGAACAGCAACAGGTTCATAAAGATGCAGAGATAAAATATTTACAATTGGAAGATACAAGAAGCAAACTAGAAGCGAAGTACAAGAAATACAGAGATCAGAATCACACCCTTGAGCAAGACATCAAACACATGCAGGAATCCCTGGTATCTTCAACGAGGTTTGGTTTCTAAATTACTTACAAAAATTATAATTATAAATTTTTTTTTGTCATGATACTAAATATGCTGCACTGTTAATACCAAAAAGATTTAAGATGTTTTCTTTAAGACAAGATTAAATTAAAAACATCCATTTTGGAAAAGATTAAGCAATTATAAAGATCGTCTGAGGTGGCTATATAGCCTTCCCTCAACTCCAGCATCAGCACTGCACTGATAAGGCCCAGAAGGCCGAAACAGTACTGTTTGTTTACTGTTTACATATATATATATATGTGTGTGTGTGTATGTGTGTGTGTGTGTGTGTGAATTTGTATAGAATGTGTTTCCAGAGTGCTCAACATTTATGGAGCAGATATAATAAATGAATTATTGTTCAAGACTTTAAACTTGATTCATTCTTTTATTACAATACTGTTTTGTAAGGTTTTACCCTCACTCATCAGACTCTACAATGAATAGTTTGAACCGCTGCTTCCTGTTCTTCTTCAGTTGATTCCCCAGTATTTTTCGTATGGTAATGAACTGCTTGGCGGATCCTTCTTTCAAATTTATCAAGGTCATCTAACGTACTCTGCCAGTTTACGTCCTTCGGCGCCGGGCAAAAGGATGGGTCTTTCTTCAGCAGCTTAGTTTGAGCTTCCGACAATTCCGTGGTTGTTAAATTTATAGGCTTAAAATCTGGCTGTTCGACTTCTGGCAGTACAACAGGAATGATGTTACTGGCTGGACATTGATCAACTGAAGAAGAACAGGAAGCAGAGGATAAGAACTTTCCAAAAATTCCGTCTGGGTCTACATGGATACTGCCAAAATCAACCATCCCACAGGTGGAACTTTTTCTTAGTAATATTAGACAGGAAGTTTTGGACCTAAAAATATTAGGAAACCTCAGGACAATCTTACTAGAGATGAAAGGTTAGCTATGCAGGAACTTAAAATCGGGAAGGGACGTAAGGATACAGGATAAAGGGTCTAGATTTGTTATTCTAGCTGAGGATGAATATCAAGATAAAATGTCGGAGCAATTAAATAATAGTTTGCAGTACTATAAGTTAGACCATGATCCAACAATGGATCATCATGATATTGTTAAAGCTTGGGCTACCAAATGGGTTAGACAGGGGCAGATCACTAGCAAAATCTCAGAGTGGGTGACGGGAGTAGAACCCAAGAGCGGGGTGGCATATGGCAATGTTAAAACCCATAAACAAGGGAACCCGTTATGTTTAATAATATCATGTTGCGGGACAGCCATAGAAAGGCTTTGAGCCTTTACCGAATTCTATCTCAAGCCACTAGCACAAAAACTTCCCTCTTTTGTCAAAGATACCACTGATTTGATCAACAAAATTGAAGAATTAAACAGTAAGGGCCCACTCCCCCCTAATTCCCTTTTTGTCTCTTGGGATGTTGTGGCCATGTTTCCCAATATATATAATTCATTGGGCATCACAGCTATTAGAAAAGCATTAAATTCCAGATCGTCTAATTTCCCCACCACAGAATGTATAGTTAAGGCTGTAGAAATCTGCCTTAAAGTTAATAATTGCGAATTCGCTGGTCAAAGTTACCTACAAAAGCATGGTACGGCCATGGGCCCGAAAAATGCGTGCTCATATGCTGATTTAGCAATGGGCTGAATTGATGAGAAAGCTAAATCTGAGGGCCCATACAAACCGTTATTGTGGTGGCGATACAGAGATGATATCACAGATTTATGGACACAAGGTTTAAACCAACTTTTGGAATTTACAGATTTCATTAATTCGCTTTACCCCACCATTAAATTTGAGTTAGTATATTCTACCGAAATCATCAATGTTTTAGATCTCACATTGTCTCTCCATGAGGGATTTATTAGAACAGATATCTAAAAAAGCCATCTTTACTTGCCATATTCTAGTTGCCACGCTGCCCACGTAAAAAAGGCAATCCCTTATGGGTAGGGCTTAGAATTAACCGCAATTGTTCTAACGCACAATTCAGACAAAAGAGATCTTTAGAATATAAAGGGTATTTAAAACACCAACACTACCCGGCAAAACTAGTGGACCGGCAATTTGAAAAGGCATTGGCAGTTGAGAGATCGAGTCTTTTACAAAAGAATGTTAAAGTAAAGAAAAAGGTTTTTCCTTTAGTTATTAATTACAATCCTAGATTGCCAGACGTGAAAAAAATCATTAGAAAGAATATACATTTACTCAATTCTAATTCTCAGTTGCAAGAAGTTTTTCCCAAGAATTCCATTTTTCCTGCATATCGCATGCGTAAAAATCTTAAGGAAATTTTAGCACCATCCAAGTTCAAAACCCAGTCAAGCACCAGTGAAAGCATAGTTGGATGTATAAAGTGCAACAAAAGGTGTGATTTATGTAAACACTATTTTGTGGAAAGCTCCCATTTTAAAAGCTCCTCGTCAAGTAGCAATTATTCAATCAAGCAAAACGTCACGTGTACCACCAAAATTGCCATCTATTTAGCTACTTGCAAAATATGTGACAAGCAGTATGTTAGATTGACCAAAACCGAATTCAAAGTCCGTTTTCGTAATCATAAATCGGACATGAAAAATAATAAAAAGACTTGCGAATTGGCTACCTATTTTAACTCTCTAGAACATCAACTTACAGATATTTCTTTTATTGTTATTGAAACTATCACTAATTTTAAAAAATGATTCCCACCTTGAAAGTATTTTATTGACTAGGAAGGCTTATTGGACAGCCCAGTTGTGTACGTTACACCCTCATGGGTTAAACAAAAGAAAAGAATTTCGCTCTAAGAACCGAATTCACTTTACCACGTAATTTTATATTAGCTTGGCTTTTGTTAGCAGGGGATTCAGGTGAAAATGAATCAGATGAAATCAGGGGAGTCAGGTTGGCGTAGTGGTCATCAGTCACGCCTCCCACCTCTACGACCCGGGATCGAGTCCGCACGTGGGCTGAGATTTGTCGATCTCAATCTGACTCCGAAGGTTTTTCTCCGGGTACTCCGGTTTTCCTCCCTCCTTAGAATTGACTTTCACGCCAAGATCTGAGCCGTCGAGCGAGTAAACATTAGCTTCTGGCTTGGAAGAATGGGCAACCACTTCCTTCGCAATTGACGTTAAATAAAGTATTTATCTTTTACCCTTTCTCGACGCTTCATGGAGTGGAACGAATTTCTGCTGCACAGACACCAGGTCTCAAGATTGGTCAAGACAATTTGATTGACCACTCACCATTTTTTACAACTAAACCGGTGGAAATCTGGAAATGAACAAGTTTCTCTCAATCTAATTTTGATCCAGGTTTATCCCCATAAACAGGGGCCAGGCTTGTGATCTTCGTAGAATAAAATATCTGATTTACTTAGTTCTTGCAGCAACTACTTTCATCAGTTAAATACACACATAGTACAATTTAGGTATCCTGCTGATGAACAGTAACTGTTTTGCTAGTTTTGCAGCAGCATTCTAGTTATATCTGTTCAGATATCTATATTACAATTCTTTCAACACTGAAATTAATAGTGTTTTGGGTATTTTAGAAAAAGAACAAAGAGCTCCCATCTTTAGAAGCACAGCGAGTTTTGGAGAGGATGATTAAACTTGGTCGCCGAAGTGGTGGGTTAATTTTCATTTTGTTTTGTAATTATAGAGCTCTGATTGCATCTTCTGTTTTTTTTTTTTTTTTTGTTTCTCTTGAATGCTAAATTAATGTAAATGGAATAGCATAGTTTTTTACAGTGTGAGAGCCAGCTGGAGATTGTTAGAAATTTAAAAGGATGTTTTGAATTAAAAGGATGTTTTGATTTTATATAAAAACTGTTTTTTTAAGGTTTAGTGATAGTAAATTGTGATAAAGATTTTAATTGGTAAAACTAAAACTGGCAACTCAAAATGATGTGTCTGTTTTTAACACAATTATGACAATTTTTCCAAACAATAAAAACTAAGTTGTATTAACTATGAAGAGAAGCGAAGTTATATTAAAGACACGACATTTCGAGGGCATTTTGTCCTCATTATCAAGTGAATAATGTTTTAAAATGTTCAGTGTTCAAAGTTAAGCAAGATGAATATCTTAACATTA
>JANCMA020030439.1:0-16727 GCA_024336925.2 Zoanthus solanderi
ACCAAAATGTTTTAAAAATTTCAAATTATCCTAATGTCTTTAAAGCTGAGAAAAAAAAAGTAAAAAAGGCGAAAAAAAAAAAAAGAGAGAGAGAGAGAGAAGATGATTTACAGCGTGGGGTGAGGGGGGAACAGAGCACTGTGAAATTTCGAAAAGAGTAGCAGTCGTGACATTAATCTTTAATCGCTCACGGCCTCTCGGCGCCATTTGGGAAATTTTTCAGTTTTATCCTCGATTTTTAATTAGTTTCAGAGCCATTTGTATGTAAAATATTCCGTTTTATCGGTAATTTTGATTTGGCGACATAAGTGTCTAATGCTCACGTGCATTCGATTTTTTTGTTTTTGTTTTTCGTTTAGTGATAAATGATGATGATGATAATAATAATAATAATAATAATAATAATAATAATAATAACAATAATAATAATAATACAAAATCGTATAATAAAATGTTAAATATAAAATCATCATACAAGCACAAAGAGGGAGATGAACAATAGAAGTTTAGGACACGCGCTTTCGTCAATTGTTTCATTTTCTTTCGTTTCTGCTTGGTAAATCGACTTTTTTATTTCTTCTCTTGTTCATACCTTAATAATAATCATGATAACCGTAAGTTGCTAATCAATAAGACTGAATTACGAGGACGCAGTTCGACGAGGTCGGGCCAAAGCATTTAAATCGCTCAGACAGGTGATACACCAGTCTGTAGACAATAGCAGCAGTTATAAGGCCCATATATGACCTTGAAACACAGCACCCCAGCCAAAAGGAATAAGCTAGGTCGATTCTTACTTAGAGAGGAAAAAACGGAGACTCGAACTCGAGTTCGTAGCGATGGGAAAAACGAGCATTATCGCTCGGTCATGATCCTAATGTTGTTTTTAGCCACTTGGAGTCTGCGAGCAGTTTAGAGAATACAGAACAATATTGCTATTACGTTCTGTGTCGACATGCTCTGAATCAACACCTCCGAGTCATTTTCGAGCAAATTATTTGAAAAAACACTGCTATTACAAACAGATAGCGAAAGGTTTCACAACACTTTGAACGCTTTTCTTAAAGGCATTGGACGGATAAACACTGAACACTAAATTTATAAGAAAGCACTAAGTCTCTCTAAAGATGGTTTTATCGGTCTTGCAGAAGAACATCTTGGTCGCTACTTTTTTTCACACAGTTTTTTCTCAAACTTAACAATAAATGCAAGGTCTTTGTCAGTAATTCAATAATCAAACAAAATTAAAAGAATTCAATTTTGTTCTACGTCGTGAATTGACTCTGAGACAGTCAAATTTTCTCATTAAAAAGTAGCTCGTTGCTAAGCTCTTGGCCAGTCTCACTCTTATTACAGTACTTAGGGCGATGATTATTTTAGATTTTTAACCTTGAGTGTCGCATTTGCATTTAGTCAAGGGAAGTACCAACGTTTAAAATATCAACTCCTTAAACTACTTATAGAGATGATCATTAAATCTTTAATCTTGACTTGTCTAAATTACGGTTTCATTACGTACATCTCACTTACCAAGTGTTGTTAGGATGCTTGCTGATAACTGAAAACCAACAAACATAACCAGCCAACCAACACCGCGAAGAACCCAGGTTAACATTGTGTTCGCAGAATGCTCGGCTTCAAACATTTCCTTTAAGAGATTAGCAAGTGTATAATAAGTAAAGGGCCACATGTTATCGAGGGTGAACTGACAAGGATTAAAAGATAACCAGAGATTACAAGGTGTAATAGAAGAACACGGTTATGACAACATGTGAGTGCTAGGAAAAGTAAAGTTGCAAAGGAATAAAAGGTTTACGGGGAAATGCAGGGATTAGAGAGGAATATATCTGAATTAAAAGAATAAATTTAGATTACTAGGACATTTAGGGAAGTCAGGAGATTTAGGCAAAAATTGATGCTGGGATCGTAAAAATAACAGCTCTAGGTATATAGAAATTATAGAAAAACTGAGACTACAGGGCCCACTTGTTCAAAAGCACTAACACAGGGATAAATCTTTAACCTATGGTCTTGTTTCCGACCTTACAGAGATGGATTCGATCCGTAATTTGGGGATTAAGAAGTTTCTTTCCTAGGGAAATCTGAAAATTATTTCATAAGAACCGTAATCTTTTCCTTATAGAGAAGCAAAAGCTGCTGTAAGTTTTGCTTAACCCAGGGTTAAACTAAGCCCACTTTTGAACAACCCAGCCCTGAGGGATTAATGGAATTAAAGAAACCACAAGGGTAGGTGAGAGATAAAACGATCCATGGGGACCACTGGGAGTACAAATAAAAGGCAAATTCCAAACCGGGTATTACAGGGATTAGCAGAAGGATATGGGATTACAGAGAAATACTTTTTTACAAAGAAATGCCGAAATTGTAGTCATTGCTGGAATATGGAAACATCTAAGACTAAAGAAATTAAGAGGGAACACGAAAGTTGTTGGCGGATTTAAAGAAAACACTCGTATGACGTTCAAACTGAGCTTGACTTTAGGTATACACCCACCTTGGCAGTCATGTGATCAGCATATAAAAGTTCCAGAGGGTCACCAGATTTTGTGTGGTAGTGAACCAGCTTGTCGCCATGTTGTCGAGCAATTATACTTACCTATAAAACACAAATACAACACTAGCATTATACAACACTATGCCTTGTTATAGGCTTATTATTATGATAGATTCAAGGAGTAATGCCCACTATTAAGTGGTCTTAAAGACCATTTTAAAAGGGCATGGGAGGCTGTATTACTCCTCCGCTGATTTGAAGAGTTATTGGATGAAGTTACAAGTTAAATGATTAACCAACTGACAATTCACTGCAAACTGTGTATAAAGTTACTGGATGACACACAATACGAGCTAGCAAAAAACCTTACAAGTTGTGTTGCATGAATGCAATTGCCAACATTTGACATGCTAAATACCCCAATATCTATACGTCGCTGCAGCAAGCGAACTTTGACATTGCACTACAATGACACACTTGGCAAAGTTTTCCAACCGCTGCTAGTGTGCCCCCGGATTTAGGTTAATAAATTTTACAGTCGTGTGACAGGCATTCTAATGGCAGCCTCAATATCACACTAAGTACCTTCATTGGGTCACCCAATCTGGAACCAGGTTTTCCACTATAACCTGCATATGAAAAACTCACTCGCACATCTCCAACCTGAAAGCCAGTCAATTAATTATCATTGTTAATACGGGCAATGTTTTCTGTTGTAAGTTGCGCAATTCTAATTCGACAATGACGTCATCTACGACTATTGCCAGTCCCCTTCATTACGCGGTCATGTAACAAGATGGATGAAATTTCGAGAATTTCAAATAACCGTAACGAAAAAATCAAAGAAGGTTATTGAAAAAGTGCTTAAGATTTTATAAGTAATAGTTTAAGACAGAAAAACGAGGTTTAGCTACAATTATGAATACTAATAATTGCTGCGAGCGAGCAAAAGCGAGCGCGTAGCAATACTAATCGTAATGTGTTAAATTTGGCCGAGTAGATTTGGGTACGAGTGCGTTATAGTTTACAATCAGGAGACTGGTTGCATAACACAACAGAAAACTTTAATTCCATACGGCAATTACTGCAAACTTACAAACAATAAAATAACTGGTTTACACCTTCCACTGAACTAATCTTCTGAACTTCACTTGTATTACTTTACTCTCTTCAATACTTTTCTCTCTTGAGCCGATTTGCCTTTCATGTTTTCTAGTATATCTTCTAGAAAGTTCTAAAGTATCTAAATTTAGAAACATTACATCATCCTTATGCTGTTGTAGGAAATTACATCGTGTCCATGCACAATGACTTAGCAATCCTAAACTCCTAGAATGTTCTTATGGAGAATTCTAGCGAGTTCTTAGTGGAAAAAACTATTCTAAAAAGTTCTATACTGTTCTCGACGGATATAATGGAAATTTAAAGAGAGTTCTAGTAATATTAATAAAAATATACAACGACTGGTTAGCCGGTGACCATATTCTTCACAAAAATGACGCATAGCATTGCCTTTCGATAGCGCCACTCCCCCCAACAGAGCAGATTCAACAAGCTCATAGCAATACACCTATATTTCTGAAGGCAACGCTGATCCAGTCGCATTTTCTCGTGTGGCTCCCTTCTGCAGGCATTCCTTGATTGACTGACTTTCTGCCTTATTTCTCTTAATATTAGCCAAGCCCGCCTCGCGCTTCTTGATAATTTCGTGTGCCTCTCAACAGAACTCTTGTCGCTGCGATGTTCACTGCAAGCATTGCATCTAAGTTTTCCTTAGAATTGCTAATAATTATATTTATACTCATGCGATTCAAGATCTGTTTTAAATAACAGTTTATTAAATCTAACTCAGAAATTTCATGAAAATTTACAGAAAACTAATTGGGAAAATGCTAATTATTAATACTAACTCTTTGAAAATTATTTGTGTGGGCTGTTTTAAGTCCCCAGATAAAAGGAAGAAAGACCTGGGCCTATGTTTTAACGTCCTTGGTTTAGCCATTTGCTGAAGTTAGAGCAAAGACAGCACCTTCTCCTCAATCATTTTAAGAATGGAACCCGAGCCTCCCACACGGTATAAACCTGCGCCTTACAAACTAAGCTAACCTTGCGGTGGTTTAAATCAACTCAGAGTTTTTACCAAGCAATACAGACTCTCAGGTTGTTCACGTGAGACCTGTAGAGGTTGTTTGTGTTTGACTCACCATTGGGTTGTACGGATCATGCGTATGGTAAAAAGTCCCATCCACTACCCGAACCCCTGCCATGCCATGAGGGGTATCTCGCAGATTTAGTTGATGGAAATCGCTAATTTTGTCAACCAATCCTGTTTGACAAAAGAAAGTAAGTTTGACATTGTTTGCTATTGAAGATTTAATGAAAAAAGATACAATATATCACAGAAAAAAATGAATACTTGAACAAAATATGTTGAACGAAAAAAAAATTAAGATTCTTAACCCTAAAAGGAGTTCACGCACAAGTCAGTATATAAAACGAGACAACTTGTTACAAACTGAAATAAAAAATGTCAGTCGGCATTAATTTTGATAATACTAAACTATAAAACATCATAATCATGAAAGTCGCAGTTTTATTTAAAAAACCGTAAAGAAATTTTATGTAGTTGTTATTTGAAATACTAACTCTGGAAAGAGATAAATAACAGACAAAACTGGTGCAGTGAGAATACAAGGAGAGTTAAAGAACGGCAACTAAGAGGAACACATCATTAGCAGATATAAAACATTAACTTCATTGGTAAGAAGAAATTCAGCGTGAACAAGGAATGCCGAATATGTATAGCATTGTAATTCAATATAGTAATCAATTTGCCAGTGTAATGCTCGATATTATTATGGCTAAAAATTACAAGCACATAATAGGGCCATTTACAAAAGAGAAATAGATATGACTAGCGTGCCTTATACTAAATCCATTACCACTTATGTAAAGGTGTACCATCCAATGGGAATGAACCATCTTTTAGAAACCCTTGCAACAACCTTGAATTCAATTGCTTGCAACAATAGCTAAGCTAAGCTAAATCCTTTACAAGCCAAGTGGCCCATGGAGCAGGCGCTTATCTGTCTCCAGTTTCTGTAGAGTTAAGCGGATGAGAATCTTTGACTCCCCCTGGATGGGATACTAATCCATCACAGGTTAGTTCATAGCAGATGCCAGTACTTATTTATCTACCCCGGAAAGATGGAAAGCTGAGTTAGCTTAGGCAAGAAAGAAGGTCACTGAAATGTTCAAGTCTGGGCAGAGTCGGGGATAGAACTGGGAATCTTGTGGTTGGAAGGCAGAGATCTTACCAACTGCACCAACAACGTCTGCCCCTTGTAACAATAAGGATCTGATATCTCTTACCTGGTGAAAGACTGAATTCTCCAACTTGAACTTGTTTTGCCTTATCTATATAAGAACGCACCGATATGGAACTGCAAGCAAATAGCAGTAAAATCAAGTTATTTTCTTGTCAAACAAAAATGAACTGTTTGACCTCCTCATGTTGTTTGCTGTAAAAAATCTAAACGATCTTAACATACCGAGGATTTTGGTGTCCATGTGGATTATCAAAACTCTCACTCTTTACGAGATCTGTTCTCCATTCTGTTGCTGAAAACATATTACAGAACTTAGTAATAAGCAGTTAATTTCAGACTGATTAAATCATTTAGATGCAAAATTGCATCAACATATGATTCAACCAAAACAAAATGTTAACATGCATTTTTCTTCAAGTGTCTATATGGCCAAAATTGTGTTTTTTTTTTTGGTTTTGGCATCTCTAGAATGCATAGAAGAGTATTTTTTAAAAAAAATTTTTTTAATTCCGTTACATTTTCTCTACAAAATTTAACTATAAAGTTCCCGTGCCAGCCACGCCCAACAAAGATGACCAGGAGTTACTAAGTCTGGGTCCAGAACAGGCCATGACGTCACTTCAGGGATCATTAACTTTTCATTTCAGTGAAACATTGAAATAAACTGGCAGGGAGAGTACACGATTCCTGAAGTGACATCACGGCCTGTTCTGGACCCAGACTTAGCAACTCCCGGTCATCTTTGTTGGGCATGGCCAGCACGGGAACTTCAAAGCTCAATGTTGTGGCGAAAATGGGATCGAAAAAATTTTTTTGAAAATACTATTCTATGCATTTTAGAGATACAACAACCAAAAAAAAAACATTTTGGCCATATAGACACTTTAAAAACAGCATTGAAATGCACTGCTTCCTATACTGGGTATCCAAAGTTCAGTTCTAAGCAACTTAAAAGTATTTTTCATATTCCTTTTATTTGTTTATTTTATTTATATACAGTTGCTCAAACTATATAATGATGCCCAATAAAGTAACTATGATTTTTTTCTTCACAGAAATGGCAACATTAATTCCACAGAAGGTGGTCATGAACCAGCACAATTCTGCATAATAAATGTGCCCAATTGGATATAGGGGCTTCAACCAATAAATTCAAATCCAAATTCACTTGTCTACTTCGCACCTAGTGATGCATAAGGCCTCTGTTATGTGTCTCCACTTCTCTTGGTTGACAGCATCCTTCTCTTTTCCTCCCATGACTTCCATCCTCCTTCTTCTCTTTCTTTTTCTATCATTCTCCGCCAGGTGCCTTTTAGCCTTAGGATCTACCAATGGCCTACTCTGTCACACTGTCACTTTTTCCACAAGAAACAGCTTCTTGGTTCCCTTGATTGGCTAAGCTTGCATAACTTTAAAGAAGCTTTTTTATGGGAGTGGGTAATCAGCCGTTTGCCCAACCCCCAACCTGGAGGAGCAGGGGATCACACTTCATCTGGCTTCTACCCTTTGACCTGTTTGGCACGGGTGACCCTACCAGGAGTTAATACTCCAGCTGACATAGCTCTAGGGGATGACTGAAACACACAAACTGCCTCACCATGATAAGGTGGTGATCCCTTTGAAACAGCCGATAAATATTTTTGAAAAATTCTGAATTTGGAAGGACCCCCTACAACTTCTAATGTCTAGTGTCAAACTGAGAAGTTTTAAAGGTCATGCAATAGACCACATGAGCATAATGACATTTGAATGTATTGCTAGGGTTGATCATGTTGAGATGTATGTCTAAAATAAAGTCAGTAATACAGCCATACAACAAAAAAATAAACATAAACTAAGAAATAAGCTTCTGAAATGGAGTGGAAAGGTATCAAGACCAGAGTGGACTGCCCAACTGATCTGGCAAATAATATCACTGCAGTCAAGAAAAAATGTTATTGATTTACAAATTTGTTTCGATCCCAAGGACCACAACTTGAGAGTTAGGAAATGATATTTCCAGATCCTCACTTGCAAAGTCATTCGGGGGTTGCCTTATCCAATCCTGGATCAAAGTGGCTTATGGTGGCAAGTTCTTTGTCCCATTGTGAATTTGCTGCTGCATGGAAGAGAGAATGAGGTTTAACATGACCTCAAACTACTGGAGAGGTTTTGAGAAAACTCAAGAAACTAGTTGATAATGCTCAAGCTTCTACGTATATAAACCTTTTTGTCAAAACTTATAATGTACCAAAAGTGCTGTGGTAACAGCTGAAATACCTTGTGCATGTCTTCACTGATTAAACTTCTAGGTCAGAATCGAAAGAACTATCTGAATGAATTCATAGCCTTACTCTTCCTATGAGCATATAGATATTAAGTCATGTAGGTTGATAGTCATTGACAAAAAAATTAACATAAAAAGAATGACCCACTCACAAGAAAAACACCTATAAATTATTTAATATATATGTAATAGAAACAATAAATCAAACGCCCACATACTGAACATTATGAATAAAACATAGATATCAAAATTGAAACATCATAGAAGGTACATACAATATGAATAAGTTGTCTCCTGTCTGATACTGCCCCCATCATCATATTCCCTGGGAAAACAAACATGTATGCTTTAAACTACTTACATTAAACTTCTAATAGCAAAAAAGATCCACCAAATAGAATAAAAACACATTTCTTTTATAAGTTGCTTTTTGGAACTATGTTGATGTACATTTTTTTTGCAGTAATAAAAACTATATATATATATATATATTTGGGTGGCCAGATTTATCCCACTCTAATAGCACTCTCTCCAATCCCCACTCTCCATCTCCCTCGATTCAAGGCATCGTCCTTCTCCAAACCAACACTCTTACTCTCCTTTTCCACTAGCATCATCCATGTCTTCTTTGGTCATCCTTGCTTCCTCTTGCCCTTCACTTCAAACTTCAATGCTTTTCTCAGATCAAAACATGCCCAACATCCCTCCTCAACACATGCTCGTACCATCTCACTCCATTCACCTTTGTCATCTGAAACAAGGTTTCCTTCAATCCCAACATCTCCGTTAGGTCCTCTGTCCTCTTTTTCTCCATCAGTTTTGCACCACAAATATATATATTACATAATTTTTATATAACTTTTTTTTTTTTATATGTATTCTTAATTTGATTTATATATGTATGTGGTAATAAAGTTCACATGTTGTTGTTGTTGTATATCATATGAGTTCCAATGCATGCCTTATGACCAGTTGTAGAGTGTCCAAACAGTTTATAGGTCATAAGTTAGATTCCCATCTGGAGATTGATTTTTTTTCTGAGTTCCTTATCTAAGCATGAATTTATTTAATTATAAATATTCAATAGACATATAATAATTACTTAAATGGTACATACTTGGTAGAAGTGTGCTCAACCCACTGAAACATCTCTACCTCTCTTCTTAACTTCACTGCATGGACAGCTACTCCATATTCAGGATCACTCAAAGCCTACCGTACGAGAAGTATATATTATGTAGAATATAACATTAATAGTAATTTTGTTTAAATGTTAATGCTTAGACATATAGCATTAGTTATTGTCATTGTTGTGACCACTAATTTTCAAATAAATTACACAAAAACATCTTTCTCTAGAAAGATCCCATAAAATATGACTAAAATTCCCCGGACATGGGTAGAGAAAACTAGCCACGAGTCAAATCAATGGCAGATAAGAAGGACATATGGTTGCAACACTCACTGACACAAAAATTGGAAAATAGTTATCAAGTAAACCCATCTCCTCACACACCCTTCCACTTCGCTTGATTTTCTGTATTTCAAACCAATAAAAATTTTTAATGTTGTGGAGTCAAAATAACATGAAGGACATAACATAAACTTACTTTGTCAGTTTTTAGTTCTCCCATTAAGTGCACAAGTTTATCATGATTCTCTGGTCTCACTTCATTCATTTGAAGAGATTTTACTTCCCTAAGACCCTCATCCAATGAGAGTGCTGTCTGAACAGCTCGACCCTTTAATATCAAAACAAACATACTGTTATAATTTTGTTGACTCAATAACTTAGACTAGCTCAACTAACAACTAACTTGATCGAAAACCCAAGGTATGATGAGATTAAAAACTATGTGCCCAGTCCCTTGCTTCGACAATGACCAACAAAACATCAGGGACTACAGGAGCCAAAACTGCAAATGTACATATTATATCTCCTTCGATTTACAAAGTAAAAATATAAATCAACACTGTTCTTAGAAATGTTCTGTTGTGGTAGCCTCTGGTTCTCATGTGCCTTATTTTAATATATTCACCTCATTCCAGTACAAAAGGGGAAATGCTGCAAATACAAGAACAATTCCTAGTACTGAAGCACATAAACTTCCTTGTATCTGCTGAATAATTCCAGGTTTTTCTTTATATGATATTCTTGTGTGGCTGTCAGCAGTGTGCATTCCAGGTGCATTTGGATTCTGATGGTGAAATACAAATATAATCATTATACCTTTGTTATATTAAAGTCATTTACAATTTTACAAGCCAATGCTTATCATCATATGGCCATAGTTTTCCTTTTCACAGATTAACTGTTATGGTTAATAACTTAATAAATGCATTCCACTCCTCCAATAGTCCTACATACAGCAAGATGAAGGTGTAAGGATATGTACAGTAGGCCATTCATATGAACTAAAGTCAAGGATAGCAGGGATGGAGAGATTTTTCAGGGCTTTGACAAAATCACTCAAGACTGGCAATGGTTGAAACTGCTTTTGCAAGGACTGGGTGTGAGTATTATGCACTAGTATTGTAGCAATTCACAAATTTTAACTATAGATATGAAACAAAAATCATGAAAGTCAAATGTGAGGTGCTGGTTGTCCTTTTTCATTATCTGTTTGATCAATGTATCAATAATTGTTTAAATATTTTAAACTCATAAAATGGGGATTTTATTGTGCAATATCCGTATCACATACAGTCTTATTACAATGGCACTACGATACAAGTTGCTGAGAAAATTGCACAGTGTAACAGGCCTTGTCTTGCAATTGTTTTGTCTAGCATAGCATTGCATGAAGCAGAACTTGGGTCTACTTTTCACAATGTATACAGACAGCAACTTGCGTCACCTAATCTAATAGTAATAGCTTTAGTTAAAAATCTACATAATTTAGTTTACATGATGTGCACATTTATCTTCAATTAATAAAGAATTAATAAAGAAAGAAAGCATGGAAATCATGAAGTTACACTATGAAAATTAATATATTGTTTATGTCCGTGAATCAAGAGAAGAATAAAAACCGATAGAGTAAGTATATAAACACAGCCAGTAAGGCGGAAGTATTATAAAAACTGACAAAACGCAAAATAAAAGTTGCAAAAACTTAAATTTATACATGGCCATTCAAAAGTTTGCAGTATTTTCTTCTAAGGCAAAACATTCTACTTTCAGTTCTATAATCACTTGAAACTGTCTTCTATGCACTGGGTAAATGCATGATTAGCAATGCCAATGCCAATGCCAATGCCAGAGGAAATCGAAAATTCAAAGCCAAACAAGATTACTTACGTGAGATCGATACATGTCTTTCCAAATGGTGTATCTTTTGTGTGATTCTAATGTTCTAAAAATTAAAGCTCTTTAACATAGATTCCGCCACGTGCAGACACCTTTTCGTACAGGTACCGGAACTTGACCCTCGCCTGTCCTTCAGATCAGAAAGAATGTTTCGCTTTCCAGCAATTTCCGTCAGGCACGTTGTCGCTTCCCAAAGTGAAAAAGAATGGTAACGAGCTTTCTTGTCAAGCAACTGATCGAAACAATTTGAGTGCATTTTCCTATTGTACTAAAGAATGAGGGAGCAGAGGGAAGTTATGCATAAAATAAAGCAAAAACTCTTATTTGTTGCAAAATCTTCTGTAACCGGTGTTTATCTCTCTGACTTTCTCAACATGATGCACAGGCGCCCTAGAAAAAAAGGTCGAGGTAATGTCAGGATTTTTTTCCACTCCGTGCCGAACTAGATTCAAGAATTAAATTCGACATTAAATTTGGTTCGAAACAGCAATTAAGTTCGACAAGGTCTGTCGTTTTACACGGCAATAGCACGTCATGGTGCAAACGTAGTGTCAAACTAATTTTAAATAAATCATCAACTACAAACTACAATCTTCATAACCCATTAGGCATTACAAAAGTGGACAAATCGGTTTCTAATCACCGAAACGCATGCTCGTAGAAAAAGTTCCTGGGTAAGAGTTTAAAAGAATTCAGCCAGTCTTCGTCAGCAGTAACAAAATTTTGTGCTAAAAACTGTCAAATTTAACGTATTGGTTTTGCTATTCTAATGTTTTTTGTTTTTTTCATTTTGTCTTTCTTTTTGGGTCCCAGATCCCATACGTACCATAATTTAAAAGTCCGCGGTAGTTTTGAAAGCGCGCGCGCGCTTTGTAAACAGTTTTGGCGGGAAATAGGAATGAAAAACGACTTGTGTGTACTTCACGCCATACGGCGTCGTTTAAATGCATGCATGACTTGCTTGACCAATAGTCCGTAGTTTATCGAGCAGTTGTTTTGTTATTTTTCACTGACAAAAATTATTCAAAAATGAGTGTAAAGGTTCTCGACGAATGCTAAAGCCTCACTTTGTTAAGGACTTTTATGACTTATGTACAGCCCGATTATTGTCTTGTCACTTGTGATTATGGATATCGAATTATGAAAAACTTTTCACAGTGATTGAGTAAGTTAAAATAATTACTTTTATAAAATTGTTTTTAGTTTGAACCAGTATTTCCCAAACCAATTGCTAATGAGCAACCTGAACCTGGCAGGTGTTAATCGTGTTTTATCGCAAATTGCTGTTCGAAAAAAAAACCTGATTTAACCTAATATAAACTGCTGTTTTATCTAATTACATGTTTTTACTTTGTGTTTTTCCAACCTAAATGGCATTTCTACATATCATAGGATGGATTTCACAAACAATAACCTACTCTTCGATGCCAGCGTCATTGGAAGAGAGCGACATTCTTCCAACAGGGCAACTGTGTAAGATCTAGAGCTTGTTTTTATGTGATTGTTTATGCCGTTTTAGTTTTGTGCGTATAATTAACTTTGTCATTTTTAAAATCAGTTTTTATCTTTCTAAATAAAAAATGCTGTTGTTGTTGTAGGATGCTACAATTTATACATTCAAAAATAAATGTTCTTTTACAATATTATCTTTTTTTAAAAACCTTTGACGCTCAATCAAAATATAGTGTTTAAATTATTTCTTTTATTTATTTTCTCTTCTATGCAGCCGGCCTTTTAATTTGTCAAGAAACATCCCCAACCCTCCAGCCATTCCAGACTTCGACAATGTTTCCACACAAACCTCCCAAAATGATATCAGGAGTTCTCAGATTTTCAAGAGGAACAGCAAGTTCTTTGATGGATTTACAAATAGTTTTTATGACACTAGTAATGGGGATAGAAACGGTTATTACTGGCAAAATGGAGACGCAGTGCAGGACGATAACGACAATTTTCCACCTCCCCTGTCAGAGTTTTCGCATGGATCATCTGAAGCCAAACAGTTAGTCGATTCGCCGCCATTATTTTCTCAACAAAGTTTGTTTGAAGGTAATAAAGATGGCCATGACCAGCTTGCAGCAGGATGGGGTAAATAATGGGGGTCAGGGACATGAAATAAGTTTTGTTTGAGTATTAAATACATAAAATTTAGACGTTTTGCAGCATAGGTGATTTCTTCCGCTTCACCAGAAAGACAATAACACAGTGACAACGTAAATTTCAAGTACTGTATTATATTAGTAAAGTACTATATTAGTTCCATTTTAAAGACATTTGAAGCGGCAGCAAAAACTTCAGACTCAGGCACTGAACAATCAAACATGCAGCGCAGCTTATTTATACATTTTTAGTCTCTTACGACTAGATATTAAACTGATTTCGTATAGTACATGTTTTACCGACAGTACGTCGACACGTATGCAAGCATTATGTGTGAGGCATGTGTTGGTCCTTGCAAAAACAAATTGTGTCATGAATTTTAAACAATTAAACTATTTAATCTACATTGCAGGGAAAGCCACATTTTGCTATCGCAAATTAAAATTACTTCTAATAACTTTCTCTATAGTTTCCCAGTAAACAGTTTTAAAGAATCATCAATTGCATTAGAGAGGTATATTTCGTCATATTATGCAACTCTAGTTTTATAACTTTTTTTAAATTTTACTTTTTTAAAACTAGAATGCGAAGTGCAATGTGTAAACACTTTCCCCCCGACACAAATTAATTTAGGGTCGGTCCGGTTATATATATAGAATAGCCTATATAGTCACTCTCCAGAACCAAGCTCTAACATGGGTTAGTTTTGAAAACGTATCGTCTAGCCGGAAAGCTAGGTCTAGTGCGCAGTTTTGAAAATATTCATTAGTACCTTTGCCAATCAAGATTTACTTATTACAGTACAAATTAATGCAACGAATGTTTTTAAAAACTCCATTTAATTGTTTTCTATAAACAGAGCATGAAAATAACAGAAGAGTTGAAGAAGAACGTTTCCATAGACCGCCAATTATCGGAACACCTAATCCGTTAGTTATCCAGGGTAAGCAAGGCGAGATCTATTCAGTTAACGGCTGCTAAGTAGAGCTGGAGAAGTTAGGCTAAAACTATGCTCTGTTTATTTTTTTCTTGTGCCAGCACATACTTTGATATCGCGTTGCAAACCGGCTAACAAACCTTCTGTTCTTATATATAGTGTGGTTGTGAGCATAGTATTACTGTCTCATCTTTTTGTTTTTAGATGCTTCCAAAACTGTTCAGTTGCGATCGACTCAAGAAATCCGTATCCTTTTCACAGAATCTTGAAGCTCTTTCACTAGCAAAGAACTGATCATGACTAAGAGGAGCTGAGCTACCCTATTCACTGGAAACATTTGCCTGCATGGATAGGGCAAAAAATATCAATCGCGCAGGATTGTATTCGTGCAGTTCAGTTCCTGGAAAATCATCAGAAATGTGAAAAGTCTAAAAGTGTTTTCCCAACAAAGGCTTGGAATTTTGTATGTTTTTCATAGCTAACGTAACATAAAGAGACAGTATTTGTTGAAACCAACCTTTTCGATACTTAGGAAAATTTTGGCGGTATATCACGTTTTTGAACTCCATGGTGCTAAGAATTCTGATTGTAGTAGTAACACCGAAATGATTGGACAAAAACAAAACTAAATTTAACGAGAATCTATTGAAAATTTATTGAAAATGTGACATTTGGGGAAAGAAAACTGTATTTTTGCAACTAAGCCTAGGGATAATAGACTTTTGGCTCTTGTAGAGGAGCCAATGCGTTCAACTTTTATCTATTTGTATACCACTCGAATGTAATCTAACGATATTAATTTATTTGTCTGTATAGCATTATTGTATTTTTTTTTCATTGTTTGTTTGAGGGCCATATGTTAGAAAACTTTTTAGGTTAATATGTCACCCTCGTGAAATAAAGTTTATTGTATTGTATAATGTCATGGTATTATAAATGTACATTTCTTACACAAAGTCTTAGCTTGTTCTGTTATGTACTGTACAGTTGGAGTCCAGTTATGGAGACTAAATTTGTACCAAGATGAAAACTAATGAAGTTTTGAATGAATTGAAAAAGAGTCAAGCTTGAAAATAAAATCTTTAAAGGCCTTTTTGGGATAAATTGTTCAGTTGGATTTAATTATTCCAAGTGACTTAGTAGGGGAACTTATGTTAGTAAAATTAATCGAAATAGTGGATTACTAGATAACTGGCTTAACATTAAATATTTTATACCGTCAAATAAAAAATTATTATTTTTTGTTGTTTTTGTAATTTCCGAGTGTTTGCTTTTTCATGATTAAGGAGAAGATTTGTTTTTTTTATAGTCAACTAGTATATATGGTTTACTGTTATTATTGACATTTCTTTTTTACTATAAGCATAATTATAATAATATTGTGCTACACCCTAAATCTTTTATCTTTATATTGCACAAAATAAGTTTAATAATTATTGCTATTTTATTATAATAATTATTATTGTCAGTAGTATTTATTGACAAATTTTTGGTTTATTGCAGTTACTCAAATTAGACAAGTAGTTAAAAGCAGCAACAATTATCTTATTTATGTTTTCATTTTCTTTCTTTTGCCTAATTAGGCTTTGTCATCACTGCTTTTGAGTCTTGAAGGAGCTGGCTACAAGCAATATCATAGCATTTTAGGTAAGAAGACTATCACTGAAAATATATTTTCTTCCAATTTAGGACAACATCCAGACTCTGATTTAACAGCACCAGGTTGAGTTCAATTTTATGAGAGATCCACATATGATAGATAGTATTTCCCCAGTGTCTAGCAAGTCCTGTGACTTTCCAAACTAAGAAAGTGATTAAAAAGAAAACTATTAGAGAAGATGAAAAAATAGAATATAAGAAATTCCCTAAGCAAAAAATGTTTCCAAACGAAGTACAGCTTTTTTAACTGAAACATTTTGACTTCAAAAATCAGCAAAAAACAGACCAAGCCTTAACTTCATAAAATGTTTAAAGTCATTTGTGCAAAATAGTTTATACTGGTATTAATAAGCAAACCTTTATTCACTATAAAAAATTTGCACCTGCAACTGGCCAAAATCGATCATGTGATTTCAATTTATCTGTCACTAACCAGCTTGAACTGTGTGGTTTTGAATGTTAACCTTTGTTTCTCTATTTAACCATGGCCAGCATCTTCATCATCAATCCAGTTTTGATCCGGTTTTATCCCCATAAACGAGGGTGGCTGGATTTACCCCACTCTGCCAGCAATCTCTCCCACTCCCACTCTCCATCTCGCTCGATTCTTT
>JANCMA020030539.1:0-16726 GCA_024336925.2 Zoanthus solanderi
TGATTAAGCTAGGGCTGTACTGATTAAGCTAGGGCTGTACTGATTAAGCTAGGGCTGTACTGATTAAGCTAGGGCTGTACTGATTAAGCTAGGGCTGAACTGATTAAGCTAGGGCTGTACAGATTAAGCTAGGGCTGTACTGATTAAGCTAGGGCTATACTGATTAAGCTAGGGCTGTACTGATTAAGCTAGAGATGTACTGATAAACTTAGAGATGTAGTGATCAAGGATGTTTAGTTAGGATGTTGCAATGTTTTTTTTTAAAGTTTAAGCTAACACAAATTCAACAATTTTTAACTCAATACTTCTTTTTTAAAATAGCGAACAGTTGAGGAATATACATTTCAAGACAAACAAATTGATTGTCACGTTTTTGAGACTTAATCACTAGTTTTAGGTTTAGGAAACTCTTGGTTTTGTATAATAGACCATTTTCGAATTTGCAATTGCCTCTAACAGTAATGACAATGTATTCGCTTTGTACAGTCTTAGCCTCAGGATGAAGTTAAATACTCCTAAATGCCAATGCAGTTTTACACTACTTACAACTGTGTATTGCTGGAGGTGTGACTTCTCGCCCTCTCTCGCAAGTATTTTTGAATATTTAACATCAAAATGAGGCTAAGGCTGTATAAAATGAATCTGCAGTCATTCAAATCAGCAGAAATTGTTCTATTCGGATTTGGAGTTTTAAAATCAACAATCATATTTTTGTTGTCTTCATTTTAGGAACTTATTGCCAGTGGAGCTGCAAACTTTGCTGGCTCGTTTTTCTCTTGTTTCACCGTGAGTGGTTCACTGTCTAGATCAGTTGTTCAAGAATCGTTGGCAAAAACACAGGTCAGCAAAGTGTTAAAATTATTTTAAAATCTTATGACATTGCGTCCAGTAATTTCCTTTTTTGTGGTGCTTTCCCGATTTGGACTATACTATTCCGATTTAGGTGAGACCATTCCAGTTTGAAAGCATTAACCCGATTTGAGCGGAATTTAACGGCATATTTTAACCACGTACAATCTTTTCTTATAGTTAGACGTCAGCGAAATAAAGTTGAAACAAAGTTGAAGTTGAAATAAATTTAAATTTTTTCTAACAGTTAAATGCCATGCGCTACTCCTGAGAAAAAAAGACAGTGAAAACAAGGCTTCGAATCCGCGACCAGGATTGTATATAAAAGCCTTGCATTCTCTGCCAGGTTTTACTGGCTACTATTTTTGTTTCGAGAGTCAATTGTGTAACGTAACACTTTCAAGAGGACCAACAACAACACACATACAACCGTCCACTCTTAAGAAACCTCCGGCTGCTTTAAACCTTATAGAAAATCCTGCGTGACCTTTGTGATACAGGTGCAGCCCTGCAAGCAATTGAGCTATGAGCTCGGGTTCATATCCCTTTGAAGCTTAAAAAGTTTTTTTTTAAGGCTTCTTTTTTGCAATGGCCTCCTTTGTGAACATACCCCTCGAAGGTCGCGATTATGTGTACACGTAGTTTTGGCTATTGCAAAGGGAAGTCTGGAACAAGACCTCTTTCAATATTAATTATTGTACATTTCAGGGCCCATTTGTTCAAAAGCCGATTAGCACTAACCCAGAGTTAAATATTTAACACATGTTCTTGTTTCCAATCTTACAGGGCCGGATTTGAGCCGTAATTTTGGGATTAACAAGTTTTATTCTTTGAAAATCCAAACAGTATTCTTAAAGAATTGTTCACCTTTTCTTAAAGAAGAAATCGCTCCTTGAATTTTTACTTAACCCAGGGTTAAAGTTAACCAGCTTTTGAACAACCCAGCCCAGAGTAGCATTGGTGAATCCATTTAAAATGACCTGTTCTTCCAGTTGTGGCTTCATAGCGCCATTTGCTGCACTGGTACCACAGAGATCCCGGTTCCGAAATTCACAGAAGCCTGAAAGTATATTTTGTTGTTGTTTTTTCACAATAGCTTATAATTGCGTTCACAACCCAAATGATCATTCATAACGTAAATGTTTTCATTGCGGTACAAACTTAGTCATTTAATTGTCCTACCCATTTAAAACTTTTAAAAGTTTGTATTTTTTGGTTGTTTCGTTTTCTCTAGAGTATTCGTTTTTATCTGATAGGTATGCTGCGAACGAGTGGCAGAAAAATGCGCTAATTTGCAAAATCATGTGACATTCTTTTGTGCAACTGACTACGCAGAGAAAAATTGCAAAGCCATTGGAGTATGTTAACTGGGCAACTAGCTCGGCCATAATAATGTTATACTTTTCTTTCACTGCGAAAAAAAGGAATATTTTCTAATTTATTGCTGGCAAAAATAAGTTGTGGTGCAGGTTCTGTAAAAATTTTCCGTTTTTTATCTCATTAGCAACATGCACTTTTTTCTTGTGAGAAAAATTTGCTTTGTGTAACACTGCCTTAAAGGACTCACGTCACCCTTTTTTTGCATTTTTTTAAAATCCCAAATATGTGTTGCCCTCAACTGAATTCCAAAAACAATGGTTCAGGTTTGTGACCAGAGTTCAGTTTCAGTTTATTTAAGACTATATTATGACGTTTATTCTGTTTTCTGTCATTTGTTGCTACGGATGGCATGGATGGAAATAGATTGAAATTTCAAAAATTTAGGCTAAACTTTTCAAGTTTTGATACTATCTCACAAAAAATTCCAAAAAAACTTATTACGGGTCGCGCTTTTTTAAAACATTTCAGTTGGTATTCACCTCACAGTTTATCAGGAACATTTTGTGCATAAGTAAAACCACTGAGTAGAAACATTGACCCAAAACAACAAAATCGTTGTGACATAACCGCTTTAAGCTATGATGACACAATAGTAACGGCAGTGGAAGAATTTTAAGCACCCGAAAAAGATCCATAGATACTGTTTTCTGATTTCTGCGATAGTTAATCTGATTGTTGTTTCACCCCGATTCTTCTGCCTCGGTTAAGCCTGGGTAGCCCAAGTTTAATTTTCTAAAATATTCTTAGCATGATACTGCGAGGTTGGCATAGTTGTTAAAGTCTCTGCCTTACGTACAACCACAAGTTCCCCGGCTTGAATCCCGGCGCAACCGGGATTTGAACATTGTTGTGACTTCCTTTTCGGCCCAAACGTACTCAGCCGACCTTATTTAAGGTTAGAAACAAATTACCACTCGTCTGCTGGAAGCTAACCTGTGACAGATTTATTGTCCAGTCAAGGGAGAGTCAAAACGGTATATACTTCATGTCAGTATGCTATATAGTCAGCCTCCATATCGTCTCCCTAACAAGTAAGTATACACCCCCTTTCTTAGGGAGACCCTAACCCTAACTGGCATACTGGCATGAAGTATATGCCGTCAAAACTCTCATCCACATCACAGTTCAAAATCAGCAGAAAGGTGACAATTCCAAGGGCAACTAGACTCGTAAAGGATATAGCTTCCTTCCATATCTATTTTTCCCGTATTTATTTGATTTCATTGCTTTTCGAAGTATCGAATATAATATTCATCCAATTGATACTTTGATATTTCCTCAACAGTTGTGTTGTGTTCCAGTGGTGATTGGCATGATCTTAATGTTGCTTTATATCGCTCCACTCTTTTCTCATTTGCCGACGGTAAGAGAACAACATTTGCTTAAAGTGCAAAACAAATGACTTTATCAATTGAAAGTTATTGCACACTTTTCAGTTGTTTTTGTTTCAAGCCACACACACCTTTCAATCTATATACCATTGAGAAGTTAATAGTATTCACTAAGTGATAGTATAAATCCTGTTTTGTAAGCGAGAACGACATTATTGTCTTGAACTGAATGGTTTTCTTTTGCGACATTCTAACTATCCAGCATTTTTAATTTTGTAGTTTAGCTTGAATTTAAAACCGTGTCGGGGATTTTTGATAGAATACCAATATAGATAACGTAACAAAATGTTTTAAACAACCATCCGTGCGAAAGTATTGTAATAATATTAGCACCCTTTAGTTAATTCTTCGCGCCAGAATTTTTTTTTAATTTGCATTTTCTGTTAAGCATTTTCCTTTGCAATGGAGTTATGACTACTCCGAAACGTCAAATTTTATTGCTCGTTTTTTTTAGTTTTAAGAAATCGCTTTTAATACATATTCTAGATTTAGTGTTTTTTCTTATATATAAATTTATGTAATGTCGTCTTATGATGTAAGTAACGTTAATAGTTTTAAGTGTTTTGGTTTTGTTCTAAGATTCTGATAATAATTTTGGAATTCTAGTGTTAAGCAAGAGTTCTTTTCAAATTTAGTGGTAGTATTAACAATAACAATAATAGTTACAACAGGTTTAATAAGAGATATGATTATAATGGATATGATTTGCGTATCTTTAGTTTAACATCTCCAAAAGAAATGTTGGAAACCTCTAAAAAGTTAGAAATGAGTTTGTCGTTCAGTGAAAAATTATAATTTCTAATCATATCATTAGACCATCTGTTTTCGTTTTTTACAGGCAATTTTAGCAGCTACTATTATTGTTGCATTACGAGGACTCTTCAGGCAGTTCTCAAGAGTAAAAGTGTTGTGGTATATTTATAAACCTGATGCAGTAAGTGTACTATTTCGAATTATAAAAAACTAAAGTTAGTTTGACTGCTTGGGAGCCGATCAAGATGATAGGGAGGAAGCGGTACTGGTTAGGGCGTGGTCCTTTGAAGAGACCATCCTTGAGAGTTTGAGGGAAGATGGGTGGGGGGGAGGGGATAAGGGCGTCACTCGAAAAGGAATACTTGTTAACTCTTTATACCTTTGAAACAATGTCATGACAGTCTAAATGTTAGACTAATAGTCATTTTCCTTTGTCTGCCTTTCAAACTAAAGGGATCTTCCTTCGTCCTAGGCACTATTCATCAAAACTATTACTTCTCCATACCTTGGTTGCATGTCAACAGTTTTCATTTTTAAAGTTTGAATTTTCCGCGCACCGCCATGGCTACCTTGAATGTGCCGCAGTGCCAAGCCCATACTCAAATCAACAACCAGGAAGAGTAGAGCTTGGTACTATGGCCAAGTTACCTCCCATTTTGGCAGAAAACGCATGTATTTAAACGTTTTTCATTTCCACCGTAAGCTTTCTTGGATCCTCTGCAGGACAATGGAGTTGGATCCTCTTCTTTGATCCTCTCCAGGATTCACTAACAGGATCCTCTCCAGGATCCACCAGTAGGATCCTCTCCAGGATCCACCAGTAGGATCCTCTCCGAGATCACTCAGCAGGATCCTCCCCAGGATCCACCAGCAGGATTCCCTCCAGGATCCACCAGCAGGATACTCTCCGATGTCATCCAGCAGGATTTTCTCCAGGCTTCTCCAGTAACTTTGAAAACTAAATATTCTCCATTTTTTGATTTTTGATAAGACACCCATTTAATATAAAACTTTAATTTTCCTTCTCAAAATGTAATTTGTTTGTATAGGTAATAAGACATCTTCAAGTTTAGTTTGGAAATAATTTGCACGAGTTTGTTTTTCAAAAAGCATCAAAATTGCATGAACCCGTATTGCGAATGCAATTTGAGCTTTTTGGAAAACTTAAGATTGGAAATTTATTTCCATATTGAACGAGAAAACTCGTGTGATTACCATTCAATAACAGACAAAGCAAAACTTAAAGCTTTTTTTTTTTTTTGCACACACATCGCACACATTTTTATGGTGTTTTGTTGTGTTACCTGGCAAACTTTCTAATTAATGGTAACTGGAATTTTACCCAGATAAGACTTTCTAAAGTCTTAAAGCGTTCAGTTTGGCTGATATACGAATTCTCCAATGTTGTTATCCTTGCAAAAAGGACCTAACAAAAACCTGGTAGTTATGTAACAAACGATTTTATACCGATCAAAATGGGAAATTGTCAGTTCCCGGTCTGACGTATTTTTCTAAAACATTGTTGCCAGACTTTAAAGTTTGAAAAATATGAAAAACAGCAAAAATCAGGAAAAATTTGTCAGGAAAATTATAGGCGTTTGTAACAAATGAGGAAAAAGTCCCTTTCCTGAAAATAAAGTTTTCAAAAACGTGTTCTTATTAGTTCAGCATTTGTAGTATGTAAGTGGGAAAAGTTTATTACTCCTTTTTTATTATGTATGCTACATTTCTCTATATTGTTAAAGGATAACTGAATGCTAAAACTAACCTATTTTTGTATGAATTTATTGGTATAGTAGATTAACTCTATAGAGTTTATTTTTAATTTAAGTCATATCACACAGAGAAATTAAATGTAAAAACGAAGAAGCTCTCTAGAAAAGGTTTGAACCGTGGTCGCTGTTTACATTGTTAGCGGTATGGTATGACGTAGTTTACGATATTCAGAGCTTAAGTATTGCAGTGTGCCTCGACATCTTTATATATTTTTGGCAATTTGTGTCTTGCGAATTTTTTGTATCTTTTATAGCAGCCAAAAGCCGCACAGTAGCTGTGTTTTCCTTCTTTTTAATCATTCTAATATCATAAACGGCGTCGTGAACAACCGCTGACTGCACATATTTAACCGCCAATCAAATCTTGTCTATTTGTTACAAAACCTCCAATTTTTCTGAACTGCTCGACTAACAGCTTAGAAAAAAACTTCATATAGTTGTTCTACTATGCCTAAATGTTCAAACGATAAAAAGTCAATTTTAGGGTTCAGCTCTCCTTTAACATCCATGCAGTATTCTGTACGTATTAAATGGAGTTTAGTATGGAAGATAGCTGATTGTTGTAGTGTTCTCCTTCAGTGTGGAAATGTTGAAATTAGTAATGGGCAACTTATCAGTTCACCTAGAATTTAATACTTTATAACATTATTCAATCCTATTTAGATTGTGTGGGTGGCCACCTGGCTTGGTGTGGTACTGCTGGGTATAGATATTGGCCTCCTCGTTGGTATAGGGTTTGCTATTGGAATGGTACTTCTCAGAGCATCCAGGTTTGTTTTTATTCCTTTGATACTGGTTTCCAATCAGTTTCAAAGGAAATAATTAGGAATTAAATTACCCTGTTTTGAAATTCCAATCAGAACCATAATGACTTTTATGACTATCATCGTTGTAGTATCTTTCTTCCTCATCACAGTACTATTTTCTTCTTCATTAAACCAACACCATCATTTTCTGGTTCATGTATTTTTCAAATACCACTTCTTCTTCACCCAAAAGCTTATTAACTTTTACATTTAAGGTTTTGCGAAAAATTAGACGCTCGCGGTGGCCGCAAAATAAACGAGAAATTTTAATAATGCACGAAGCGAAGCTGAGTGCATTATGGACAATTTTGAGTTCCGTGTGTGGCCAGCAAACTCGTCTTATTGTAAGCAAAAGACGAACTATATCTCTAATCCTGTTAATATACAACCTGAGTTTACAGCACTGCATGGCGCGATACATGACTTGAAGCAAGAATTTGAATAAATAAGAATCTTTGAAATAAATAAATACGTGATTAAGATGACGTAGTTTAAATGAAATAGAATAAAAATCACAAAAAAGCTGTGCATGAAGAAAGCTTAAAGAAAAGAACTTAATTTATTTACGCGGACAGGATAATTTTTAGGTGCAGGTAGCGAATCATTTGATGAAATTTGTCAAAAGCTAAAACTAAAACTATAAAAGAAATTTGACAAGTTACCTTGTTTTATAATTCATTAGCAGTCCTTTAGGAACTAAGTGCAATGAAGGATTACGCAAACAGGAGTTATAATTTTCAGGAGCAGCGAAGCATTCATTGAAGTTTGTCAAAAGCTGAAACTTTCGCTTGTCGAGTAAAAGCTCAGAAAAAATCGTTTTGACTCATATATTCAGCGTTTTTTGTTGTGCAATGAACCTCTATCTAAAGCATTGTGTGAACAAAAAAACACGGTTGTAAAGATATCGACAAATGGATCCAAATCACGTGATCGATTTGAACCATCGCGCGTGCGGATTTTGGATAGTGAACCAAGGTTGTATATTTAATAAAGTGTAGTAAATGATGATGTAAGCAATTTCAATTGTTCCGACTAAATTCTGAATATTTAACGAGAACGTTTACTCTAAAGATCTTATATGTTCACGCTATCGAAGAGCTCTGAAGATGACATCGTATTTGAAGTTCATACCGAATTACTAAGCTTTTTTACATGGAGTTACCGATATATAGTGGCAACAAAATGTGTTGCAATTCTTCTAGCACTTCAGTTAAGGAAACATGTATCATTTACTCTGTGTTTTATAATTTCCTTTACAATACAAAATGTTTCTTTCCTTGAATAATTTGTAAATACTGGTCAGTGCAGACTGGATAGTTGTTACTACAATGCTACATTATCCAATCTTACTTGATAATGTAAACTACTGGATTTGTTGGGTTTATTCGATCTGCCAACCTTTTAGTAATCTTAACAATCATATTTCGGAGACACTTGTTTAACCAAATCGCCAGTACATGGCGAGCTTTAAAAACACCTTTCCTTCCGTTGGAAGATTTGTTTATTCAAATCGCGAATCCCTTGGCAAGCTTTGCACAATCACATTTCATTTCGTCGGAAGACCTTTTTATTCAAATCGCTACCTCTTTGGAGAGCTTTAGGATTACAATTTCTTCCCTCGGAAGGACTTGTTTACTCAAATCGCCAACCCTTTGGCAAGCTTTAGAATCACATTTTTTTTGGGAAGGACTTGTTTGTTCAATTCGTTATCCCTTTGGAGAACTTTGTTATCATGTTTCCTATCTGAAGGACTTGTTTATTCAAATAGCCAACCCTTTGGCAAGCTTTAGAATCACATAGCAGATAGCTTTGCTATCGTGTTTCGTTCCCTCTAAAGAACTGATAGTTGATGATTGTTTTCAATCTCAATTTTTTTGAATGATTTTTTAATATTTTTACATAACTGAAAAATACTTTCTGGAGTGTTCTAAAACTAATCGTTGTCTCACATTGCAATTCCAAAGGCCTCATCGCGTGCTCCTTGGTCAGATTCCCGGAACAGACATTTTCAAGAACATAAAAAGATGTAAATCGGTTAGTAGATACTTCTTTTTGGTATGTTTTTGTTACAGTTAATCCAGGTTATTCAATCGGCTGACATTTCGAAATCTAAAAGAGATTAATATTGTTTAGATATATAAATTTGAAACGATACTGCCATGATAGGTTGTATGTTTTTGAAACACTTCTCAACCCAGCATTTGCTTTGAAGATTAACATCCCGAAGCTGCAATTAAACCCAACGTTTATGAATTAAGCTGTAATTGACGGTGTTATATTTTTATGTATTAGTCGAGTTGCATGGCCTAATCACCGCAGAAGATACTCGTAAAACACATGCAGACTGAGAGATGTGCATTTAATTAAAAAATAAAGAAACCTGACTGTGGTCTTTGAAGAAGGAAATAAAACAACATCGCAGGTGTTTCTTTTCAATATTAGTAGAAATCTACTCACTATCTATGGCAAATACTGCAATCTGATTGGCTACCGTACTCGCTATCTATCAGATGATAGATAGCGTCTGCGGGATGTAAACAATTGAATTCAATACGGCGTCCCTTTCGCTTTTCGAACGTTTCGTAAGAGGACCTAAACGCTCATATTTAGAAAGCAATCCCAGAGAAAACGAAAATAGCAACAAAATATGATATTAACATTTTCAAAGGTAAGAAAATATGAATTTGAAGTATCAACTTGACTATCTCACTATTTTTTATGGTAGTTTAAAGGGGTAAAACGCGCTACCAACGTGGTCATAGTGCCCAATATATTAGTTTCAAGTTAGCTACTAGCACGTTTGTGCTATCTTTTCTTGGGTTCATCTTTATAGCCACATCCCACAAGCATTACGTTTTTGCCATTACTTATCTTCGTTTTGGGAACCTGAGCCTCATTGCTGGCTGCTAGCAATCAGGCTCACTATTTTTTATCGTAGTTTAAAGGGGTAAAACCCGCTACCAACGTGGCAATAGTGCCCAATATGGTGGCTTCAAGCTAGCTACTATGCTTGAGCTCATTTTTATAGCCACATCCCACAAGCATTGAGCTTTTACCATTATCAATTTGACAGTTTCACTCGATCAGGCGATAGAAATTGCGAGCTCGTACTCTAATTGTTAAATGGAAGACTATGAAGAACTGAAGAGAACGCGTGTTGGCCGAAATTTCTTGCTACTTTTCGAGTAATGTTCTTCTAATCCATGGCGTTTTCTACTATTGTCTGGAAACACAGACGATTATGTTTTATTACTTTTAGAAAATAATCTCTTCATACAAAAAAAATGACGTCATCCCGTGATTTCTTTTAGTTTCATAAAACGAAACTACAGCCAATCAGAGCATGCGTTATGTGAAGTTTATTTTCTTATCAGTTGTAAAGAACGCAAGAAGCGACTTAAGCGCGAAAGAAGCCGTTTATTAAGGCAATATTAACAATTTCTCGTTCATTTTGTGAAGAGCACGTGCATCTACAATTGTAGGCAAAACACGAACTGAAATTATCTAACCCTTAAATAAGGTCATGTCTTACACTTGGGAGACTCGCCAATGAGAACTATAGAACCAAAGCTACACGGAGAATTTTATGGTTATCAGAAAAAAATGATGCTTCATCTGAAGTAGTAAATTAGTTCTAGTCTCCCTGTATATTACAATACCGGCATGCTATTAGGGACTTTGAACAAGAAGGACGGGAACAGCAACGACGATGGCTCAGAAAAATCACATTTCTAATTAGCAATCTTCTTCTTTGTGTAGAAGAACAACTTTTCTTAGGGTTTTATCGTCTCCGCCTTATTTTCTCCGTCTTCTGTAAGTTAACGAAAACGATGGAATGTTTCTCCATGAAGCTGAAAAAATACTTTTTGTTTTTGTTTTTATGTCCTTGTAATCCCGAGAACTCTAAAATGTTCTTTTCACGTTCTATTTTTAACGATAACTCCTTGCAGGTGCTCAGCCCGAAGCGTTTTAATGCGCAGTTACTGTATTTACTTGTTCTTTGCCGTCGCCGTCGCTGACGCCTTCCTCATTACTTAAAAGTCTATAATACCAGACCATCACGGGCCTTCACGCTGATAAATGAGTATTAAGGTGATTTGGCTAGTGCTTCAAGGATTGCTGCCGATGCAGCTTGCTTAAATTTTTTAACTGATAAGTTTTGTTTGAGAATAGTTTACCTTTTTTACTTTATGCACCATATGTTCTTATTTTATTCTTTCTGGTACAGGCAACGGAAGTTCCTGGAGTAAAAGTCTTCAGATACGAATCGTCGCTCTTCTTTGCCAACGCGGAAAACTTTGTCAATGCTGTTGCAGAGCTAACAGGAGTCGACCCTTCAAAACCAACAACAAAGGAAAACGAGATAGTTTTAAAGTTTGAGAGAATGTCTTCTTTTCGTAATCCAAGTGCTGAAGAAAACAATTCTCTGCACAGCGATGGAGAAGACATAGAAAGTGAAACAGTCGCCATACAAACATCAGTTTCGCTTCCAAATGGGGTAAGTCAGATATACTTATTTGTTTTGTTTTTAGCCGCACGCCGAAAGCTTTGGGAGAAAAATGCAGGCAACAGAAGTTCTACGGCCTTAATTTTTTTTTTTTTTTATGTTTTACTGCATATGTGCAAATCTCAAAGCTCGCTAACGAGTTTTTGGTGTTTTAAAAAGATGTTAAATTTCCCGACTTCTTTAATGGAAACTTTATTCGGTAGGTCACCTGTCATCATTAGTAGCATCATCAAATAATTAAGTTAAACGCGTGAATTTTAAACTCTTCTTGGATAAGGACGTTAAACCTGGACTTTCAAGAACCAACACACTTGTCGAAATGAGCAGGGCAGTGATCCCGGTGTTGTGGTCTGTCTTTTTCATTGAGGGCATTTACTATTGTTTCAAAGATATAATTATGTGAGCCGCTGTTGTGAAGTATCTTGACTCTCAGTTACTCGTAAAAAGCTTAGAGCGTTAAAAATAAGCGCTTTGAAAAACGTTTTATGTAATTTTCAACTCTCATTTTTCAAACTTTTCATTCTTTGATATATGCTATTGTAACCAACTTTATATTTTCCTTAGCTCACCAAGTGTAATTTGTAGCTCTGATGACGGCAAGTCTGTCGAATCATGTCAGCATCAAAAGTGTCCTTATTTTACTCATGTTTATCAGCTCATAATTTTGGAAGCGTAAGCCAAGATAAGATCTCAAATCTTTGAAATAATTGTTTTTTTTTTCATGTCAAACTAAAGAAAACATCTTTTTATGACAAGCTATTTAAGTTTGTTTTGCGTTAAAATACTTGTGTCTATCTTGCTCCCGACCTCTCCTGTCACCAGTGTGATTTGTTATGGTTCTTACTATCACAGTGCAACACGTTGCAATATTCTGATAGTTATGATAATGGTCATGATAATGATGGTCACGACAGTGATGGTCATGCTGATGACGGTTCATGGTAATGGTGGTCACGATAATGATGGTCTTGATGATGATGGTCTTGATGATGATGGTCACGATGATGATGGTTATGATAATGACGGTCATAATACTGATGGTGATGATAATGATGATTGTTTTTAGATATGATGATAGTTAAACTGATGACGATTATAATGATAGTAATAAAGAGGACGAAGATAATGCCGTTGGTGTTGATGATGACGGTCAGAATTATTTTGAGCATATCGGTGATAAGCCTTGACTCGTGCCAGCCTTACGGCCTGGGCACGAGTAATTATGCATGATGATTACAGTAATGATAGGAATCGTGACTATCACCCACATAATCACGATCCTAACCATCTGCTGTGCATGGCCATGGTCATAAAGATCGTAGGGATGGCGAGGTTGATTACAAGTGATGATGATGGTGCCAGTTAATCCTGGTCTTTGACTTTTCTTGATTAGCACATCCAGACTCTAGATGAAATCGAATTGAATACATCGGTGGGCGAAAATGAGAATGGTAACAAAGACCCGGATGTTATACATACAATTGTTGTGGATGCTAGCACGTTTAACTTCATTGACTCAGTCGGAGTGACCACCTTGATACGGGTTAGTGAACACCTTGATACGGTTTAATGAACACCTTGATACGGGTTAGTGACCACCTTGATACGGGTTAGTAACCACCTTGATACGGGTTAGTGGTCCCTTTGATACGGTTAAGTAATCACCCTTGATCCGGGTTAGTGATCTCCTTGATACCTTCATCTGAAGTTTTTTTGTAATAGAAGCTTTTGAATGTAATATCCTCAACATTTGAACCAATTTATGAAACACGGTAAGGTGATCGAAACAGTTGATAAAACCCTAGAAAAGGACCGTTATTTTCTCGTCATGAAGAGAAATAGTAATTGTTTTTTGTATTCTGTTTTTAAAATCTTTTAATTTTATTTGTTTTGAATATCGAAATGATTCTTATTGTTACTAAGGAACAGGTTGATAATATGTTAAACTTGAAAGGTACAGATTCAGGACGTATCCATAGCTGAAACAAACCTATGCTAGCTTGTAGAATTAAGAATTTCCATAAATTAGTTTACTTTGTTTTGCGTGACTTGAATTCTTTATATAAAAGAAGTAATATCTTGACTGGTTTTGAAATCTCTTGACCGATCAAGGAAATTCACTGAAATAACTTTCTTGCTACTATGATCCCCTATTTTCAATATTTCTCACTGATTACTGAAATAACTCGCAGCTTATGATTTATGAAAAAGATATTATTGCATACGTTTTGTGTTAGTTACTTCACTTCCATTGACCCGGCTGATTTGGCCGTGATCTGTAACTTTTATGAATCACTTGCATGTCTTCACAGCTAGCTAAAGAGTACAGTAGTGCTGGAGTGAACATCTATCTAGCTCAGTGTTCATGTAAGTAAACCTTGACTTTTCTTAAATTTAGAAGTGATCACATATTGCATGGATAGTTAGAGATGCCATATTTTAATTTTTTGTCTTAGAAATCCCGAAAGTTAAAATCTGTATCTCGCCGCACCCATAAAATAGCCTCTAGTATTATTCGTATTAATGAACATGTTTTCGATATTATGTGATATTTTTAATGTTAATAGTGAAAATTTTGTTCTTTTAACAGATAGCGTACTGGAGATGTTAGAGAGGGGCCACTTTATGAAAGAGGTTGGCAGTCACCATTTGTTTGTCAACATTGAAGATGCTGTGGTACACGCCGTTAACAGCCACCGTACACGAGTAAGTCTTCCTTGGGCACAGGTGGACAAACCAAATTAACCGTCTCTCTCTACTTGTTGGTTTATATGGGTTAATAGGTCAGTTGGTGGGAGTCACTGGCTCTTTAGTTTCCGTTGAAGCTTCAAGTTTTTGGCTTCTCTCTTATAGCTACACTTGATAGGTTGTGTACATAATCGAGAAAATGTATGTATTATTATTGCTCATAGCCGAGATACATACACAATCTCAGTAGTTTTTGCCCCATTTGAGTGGCATTGAAGTATCCACTGATTCTTTATAGCAATATTTGCAAGGTGCAGTTGGTAAGGGTGCTCCAGCGGTTTTGATAGGGTTAAGGTCCGATCGAATTTCACTGTAGTTATTTAAATGCGTAACCTTTGTGCCCACTAACATGCATGTACCTTCTATACGTGATTATCATTTTTCACATCCCACAAGCATTAAGCCTTTCTTATAACATATTATCTTCTGTGGGAACTTCGCGGCCTTTTTGCATTTGAAGCCCGCACGTTTACCATTCGGCCCGCGAAAAGACATGGCCGTAGCTAACCTTGCAAACAACAAACCCCCCCCCCTCCCCATCCCCACTGAAAAAATCCTAGCTACGGCTATGAAAGGCAGTTAATTATTTGGCCGCGCGTAGTGATGATAATGAAGGTTACATTTTTAAAATGGCGTATTTGCAGCACACAGCTTTGCTATCCTCGCTCTTGCCTCCATAATGCATGATGCAAATCACGATAGTATGTTTTTAGCACTGTCAGTTACGAATGCTATCATCTCAACTTTGTAACCAAAGCAATAAACTAGCTTTTCTGAATCGCTCCAAAAATTCCTAAGCTTTGCAATCAAGTGTGGTCACAAAAGATTGGAATATGTTTCTCAAACGCTTCTTGTTTGTTCATGCAGGGAGAACAGACATCACAAGAGATTGGAAATAGCTCTGAAGATGATCTTGAAACAGGAAGCGTAGGGATTTGTGTTCGGGGTCACAGCTCAACGGTATGGTACTTTTAGAAAATCACAAAGTATTCGACTATGGATCATTTTTGTTCCGCGCTTTTACGCTTCAATGTGTGTGGGAACAGACGCGTACCAGTTTACATGCATGTATATTGAAAAATAGTTGAATATGAGCTTGACAATTTGATTTGTGAAAGACTGTAATATTGAAAATTAAACCAGGTGAAGCGCTGTGCTAACTGGTAAGGTCAAGTGAATAGTAATTATGATGAGCTGAATAAATACGCAATGGATAATCCCAGTGAGGAATCGTTATCGTGGAGGTAAAGGTAAGTTGCCCTTTTAAACGACTGACCAATTAAATGAGGAAAAATTTTGTGACTTGATGTACATGAATGCCTCTTGAAAGTAAGTAATCTTTGCACTGCAAGTCATGACGTTTCGAAGTACCGTGTTTAAGCGATTGCAAATTAGAAACCAAACAAACAAAAAAAACATCCAAATATATCGTTTGTGGTGAACGACAATTTTATTTGTGGAGTTTGTATCATGCATTTTTATTAGTTTTATGATTTAGGCCACCTAATGAAAGAGAACATTTGATCACTTTGCTGCTGTTCTTGTTAATTAATCTTTCCTGTTTTGAATTTTTCCAGGATGAAGACTTGGATTCGCAGTAACTTTTTCTATTAAAGTGGCAGTCACTACCTCTTGGACAAGAACCCCTTGTCTTTGGATGATGGTACGTGACTTCACTGGAAAACCTTATACGTTTTGGAGATCAAGAGGCCGAAAGTTGCCCATTGCGTCATTTCATTCGTAGTTTTTGTGGAGTGGTTTGTTATGAAGCCTGGTACTTTTTTTCTTTGGAAGTGACGTTGGTTAGAAATTGAAAATCAATCACAATGAATGGCTATTCAATTTTCCGTTACAGGAGCGAGCTTAATCAACCTTTAGTCAAACGAAACATTGATGCTCACGCCACACAGCTGAAACTTACTCAGTTGAATCAAAGACTATTGCTTTGGTAATCCAAATAATAAATTAAAAGTTTAAATTAAGCAAGTATGTCAGAGCTGAACGCTGCAGTTTTTGTAGTATGAACTTTTGAATGATTTATCGAAATAGTTATTTATAATTTTTAATTTTAATTGAATGAATTATTGAACCAGGTAAAATGTAGTTAACTGAGTTATTGCTCGCAAATCTAAAAATTTAGTTTTAAAATGAATTGTTACACCACGTGTGAAAAAAAAAAAAAATAGGAAACTGAATTGAATTCAATATTTTCTTTTAGTTTCATTGAACATTAAGCTTGATCGGTTCTACTGAAACTAATACACAACTATTAATGTACCACTGAAATTTTTATTAAGTCTTGGAAATGAACTAAAAACTAAAAAGAAATGTTTAATTATCTCTAACTGGAATAAACATTATTTTTGTAAACATTTTATATTATGCATTGAATTTATCTCAATTGTTTCAAATTATGTATCAATACGAGATTTATGATGCGTTAAGGCCGATACACACGAGGGAGCTTGCTCCCGCAACACGCTCCCGCAACAGATTTGCTCCTGGAGCTTGCTCCCT
>JANCMA020030641.1:0-16715 GCA_024336925.2 Zoanthus solanderi
CGGACTAGTAAACCGAAGATGTGGGGTTCGATTCCCGCCAAGGGCTTAAAAATTGTTTTCTCTTCTTTCATTCTATACATATATATATACACTGAACGCATTTAATATACTTTCTAGTTGCTCTGGGAGTGTGTGAAAACTGTTTATTGTTTACGAGCTTAGAAATGGTTTATGAACAATGATCTCATGATAAAAAATAGCTACGAATGTGGGATCTTTGTTTAAATATAAGAGATGAGACACAACTCAATGGGCGCAGTTTAGTTTGTTTGTATACGTTCTGAGATATGTCCAGAATCGACCGCAGTAACGAAAAACACGATTTTATCACTTCAACACTAAAACAACCTAAACAATATAATCTTGAAACTTAAATAATAATGGTTAAATAAACAATAATCTTAAAATTTTGGAGATTTCGGAGTTTTTGTGGTGGCGTTTGTAAATTTCGTGGATTTTGGAGTTTTCGTTGCTGCGGTCGATTCTGCATGGACATAAGTGTACGTTCTGAAGCTTGATTATTTTTTTCATTCTTTTTTTTGATGCAGGTAGAGGTGACTTTTGAACGATGTCATGATAAAAACTTAAGCTGCAAATGTGGAATCTTAGTTTTTAAGACAAAATAAAACATAACTGGTTGTGTGCAGTTACGTTTTCATACCAAATTGAACCAAAGCTTGATAACTTTTTTCAATGCAATCAGGTTCTTTACCTCGAGGTGATTATAGCCATAACGATGTCTTTTTAAAAGCCTTGCTATAAATGTGGGATTTTTGTTGTTAGCTTAAAAGAGATTACATAACTGAATGCACGCAGTTTAGTTAGTAGTCGGAGTGAAGCTTTCGCCAATTGTCGTTTGTGTCTCTTGGGATTGTGTGAAAACGCTCTATAGCTTAATTTTAGAAATTGTTTGGCTTAACTTTTCCAACCAAACCGCAGCTGCTAAAATTTGTTGTAAGAAAGAAGTAAGGAATTGTGGCAAACAAAACGTTTTTCTAATTTATTATTTCTGTTGATGTCAACTACACAAAAAATACGTATTTTGTTACCTTACCAACGGTTGCTAGACAACAAAATTCAATATTGGACATTTGGATTGTTTGTAGTAAGTAATGTATATCAATTAAAGTAAGTAATGTAAATTATAATTAAAGATACAAAGTATAATTTTTTAAAACAGTACTACCTGTTCAGAAACTTCCGTTTCCTTAGAAACGATAAAGTTCAGTTTAGCCTCTTGTACCTTGATTAAATTTTAAGAAAAGTCAAGTTTCAGGAAAAATTTATCATCCAGTCAGTCAATTCGACAATAGTTAAGAAATAAAACGAGAAGCGGGGTTTCTTTTAAACCCCACCCTCTAGTAGGAATAGGGTTTGGGTTACTGGAAAAGACGATCTCATTAGATTAACGGGAAGGTTGCTACGGTGGTAGCAGATAGTGTAAATTATTCGACGTGTGCGACACGACCGCGTGAAACATTTTTGACCAGTGCTCGACGCGCCCGGTTTAGGGGTTCCAAGGTTATGCTCTGAGAGATAGTACATTGAGATCGTTTTTCTGCACTCTTTCTAGGTAATCAGAAGGGTAAGGAAAGGCGTGATGAAAACCAATGAACAGTACTCCAACCAAGTCCGATGCACGTGCAGTAATAAGTATATAGCAATGTCGTAAAATCTATGACAATGAAGATGTTAAAAAGTCATTTATTGAGCATTAATTTTTACATTAAGCATGTTTTGCTAAATACTACTTTCTATACATACATAAAAATTGTATATATTTTTTTCTTATTCAAAATTGAAAATAATGCTATTTACAAGGATAGGCATAAAAATGAAATTTTTATTAAATAAACTATTAAAATATTTTGCTTAAATATAGAAGATTCTGTGATTCACAGCTACGTTTAAAAAAGAATATTTTCAACTAAACTACAAAAACAAGAGTGATGAATTTAGTATAAGCTACGTGCAACTTCTCGACAGAAAAAAGTGGCACGAAAAGCTATCGTAAGTATGAAATCGCTAAATGGAAAAAAATTCATAAAAACAAAAGAAAATCATTTTTTTCTACTTTATGTTCTGTTTGTATTATTCAATTGATCCAAATTTCTATAAATTATAAATTTAAAATGTTTATTATCGATAGGGTAAAATGCTTCTAATCAATATCTCAAAAGCTGTTCAAGGTTTGATGGCTTTGAACATGGTAACAGGGCTACGTTCATGAACTTGCTTGATGCAAACTTCTTTGGAACAGTCTAATAAGATGACAATGAGATAATATGTGTCAGTGACGATTCTTGACAATAACAGTAACAATAACCATCTTTGATCATTCAGATTAAAATAAGAATGTTCAGGGGCGGATTCATGAAGACCGTGGCGAGCGTGGGTCAAGCCACGGTTAGATTTTTCTCACTTTGAAAAGCTGTGGATTAAAATTCTGGAAATGGCGTTTTCAGGAACTAGTGTAGTGCCCTGCATGGGACTTCGAGTCCCGTTCGCATCTACCCTTTTGGGTGTGTTTTTTTTTTTTTTTTTGGGAGTAGCTGTTCAGAGTTGTGTTTTGTAAGCGTGAAACCCCAATAAAGTTGTATAAATAAATCAATAAAATAAATAAATAGTTTTTAAACAATTTCCAGAGGGAATATCCCCTGACCACTCTAGGTTTGGTTTGCAAAAGGGCAAGCACGGTCAGATTTGCAGCAAGATCCGCCTCCGATGTTTTCATATGGTTTAAACGGCAATTCAGCCCCGAAGCTTCTATGTCAGGAATAGAAAAAGTAGCTTCGATTGCTCACTTCGTTGTGTAAGAATAGACCATTTTCGAATTTGTAGTTGCTGCTTTCTTCAATGACAGCGGACTTAAGTGTACCCTCCCAGCTTTCCATCCTTCCGGGGTAGGAAAATGAGTACCAGCGTCTGCTGGGAGCTAACCTGAAAAGAATTAGTGTCCCGTCCAGGGGGAGTCAAAGACTCGTCTGCTCAAAGAAATTGGATATAAGCGCCGGCTTCAAATAGGCCACTGGGCTCGGAAAAGACCGCTTAGCATTAGCTTAGTGGTTGAGAGTATTTTAACAAGAAACCGCGATATAAAGGAGACTGTGACAGGCAATGGCCACCTTTAGTTGTCACTCAACCTATGAACCTCCTCAGAGTCGTCTTACCTCGTAATCAAATTCGTTTTTAGAATATTAAGGCCTAATTTGTTTTTAATCTGCTCGAAATCTCAAACGTTCAAAGGAAAATAGAGCTTCTATCGTGGAAAGTAAAAGAAATAGTGTAGCAGACAAGAAAACGATAGTGGATTGTAACATAGCGGTGTGAAATTTCAAAATGTTTCTGCATGCTTCAAACTGAAGGAAAAATTATGAAACGATATTATGCTAAATTGTTGCAATTTTTATCAGTTAAAACTTAAAGTAGGTATATTTTAGTAGTCAAATGGATTATTATTATTATTATTTTTATTAATGAGAGAAAAATTTAACTACCATCTTAGCTTAAAGTTTGAATTTCTAAAGACGCCAGATGTGGGGGACCTAACGTTGCTATAGTGCAGTCTCTTTTTTTTTTTTTTTTCTTTTTTTTTTTTTAATCTCTGGAAAAGACGTTTAATTCTACCCTTTACACTCTGGTTATACAAGTTAATCATAGCAAACGCGGTCCTATTTTTCATTATTGTTTGAACTTCGGCGGTATTATATTATTGAATATTAAATAAAACAATTAGAATTCTTACATTCAACTTGCAGCCATGGTCGGTCATGATTCGGACAAGTTCGGCAATTCTCTGCATACATGGTTGCAGGCTGTGCTCAGGGTACGAACTGTAATATTCCAGCGTTTTATTCTAAAGATAATTGTGTAAAGTAAACAATGCGAAATATGGGCAATGACAATGTAAATGAATTTTTACACAAATTTATATTTATTGCAATTGCATCTAGAATCATAGAAGGTATCGATTTTTACTTTTTACCAAATCGTTTCTTTGAGTTTTAGACATCGATCATTTGTAGTAATTTTGTCTTAAACTGTGGCTTTTGGTTGGCTGACAAGCGCGATCCTACAATTGCAATGATTTTCTTTGCCAATAGCGGTTTGCCAACGCTTGTGCAGTGGAACTGGAAGTTATGGAAATTTTTTACACTTGGAATGGGAATATATAAACTAATTCCATTTTTGAGAAAGTAATACCACAAAATATTGATGGTGAAAGCACAATACACTTAATGACTGCTCACGAGGGAGATCAATTTTCCCGCTCTGAAACGTGACGCGCAGAAAAGGATTTCATACCCATTCCGAGTTATCAATTGCCTTAATGCTGAGACATAGAGCTGCAGCTGCAATCTCCGATGGTAAAAATTTCACTGACTGATAGTCGAGAAGACACAATTCCATGAAGTACTTGGCCAAAGTGTGCTTCTTTGCATCAACCTGCAAGGAGCAATTTGTTAGTGGTAACTCAAAAGAAAATACTTAAGTATCCATTCATGCATGGATATCGCAAGATAGGGCTGTGGGTTTTTCGACACTTCTAATTTTTTTAGCTATTCAAATCAGGTTTTAAACGACTGCATTTTGAGTTTTACTTTTGGCAATATGCTCTTCAAGATGTTTTGATCATCAATGGGCAGAATACTATTATAGCTCTTTTGTTGTTGATACAAAAATGCTCAATATGCAGCGAGGAGTTGCAATATTGAGCAAAAGGAGATGCAGATTAACAGACCCCACTACGCACATTCTTGCCCTTACGACTCATGCGAGATTACAATTTACACATGCAAATGTGCGATATATTTCTTTCACAATCTGCTCTCAGTAATTTTGAAATTACTAACACTCAAAATATTTTATATAAGATATATACATGGTCAGTTGAAAGCACGAAATTTTTTTCTCATTTAAAAAATATATATTTTACTCATTCACTGTGTCCTCTTATGAATAAATCTAACTCTTGGGAGTGAAAACTTTTAATATAAGGATAAATAAGGAATTTCACTTTTATGATATACATATTTCTTTGGATACATTTATTTATAGGGGGAAAGCTAAATCCTTTACAAGGCTTATGGCCCGTGGAGCCGGTGCTTATCTCCGGTGTCTGTAGTATTAAGCAGACGAGAGTCTTTGACTCCCACTGGATGTGACACTAATCTGTCACAGGTTAGCAGGACGGAAAGCCAAGTTTAACGGGAAAAGAAGGCCATGCCGAGGATTGAACTGCAGACGTTGTAGCTCGAAGAAGGAGATTTTATGAACTGCGCCAACCAAGGAATATTATTATGTATTATTATTTGTAAGAAATTTTGCTTTCCTACACAACTATCCAGTAATACCCATACCGCTCCAGCTTTAGAGTTTCTTCTCAAGAAGTGAAGACAAAGTGGTTTGCTAAGGTTGAAGCCAAGTTTACGAAAAATCAGGGCCTCCATCTTACGGATCTGTGCCTTGGTGTAAGCATTGTCAGTAATGGTGACAAAGTCTTGAATTTCAGGAGCATACATTTCTTCATATTTGGACGCTAAAAGCATTGCACTTACTCCAACCAACTGTAGCTCAGATTTTGAGACATCGTGAACCTAGAATTCATTTTAATATTAATTTATCTTTCATCAACAAGTTAGCATTTAAGAATTGGCAAGTGAAGGCACGTACCAAAGAAGCCTAAAAACAGTAAGAAAGAAAAATAGACAAACAAACAAACGGAGCAATTGCTAAGGATAGAGACTGGAAAGCCTGTAATGAAACTCCTCAGTCGAATGAAGGAAGAGCAAAGATGTTTAAGATTATAAGCAAAGATGATGAGAAAAGAAGAAAAATATCGCAGGATTGAAAAATGTTAAGGAATGAGAATGGAACTCCTAAAGTGAAAGAAAAGAAAATTGATTAATAATAAAATTTTATAATATTAATTAATACAATCTAAATTGGGCTTTGCAATAGCTTGGAAAACTATAGAGCGTTTTCACACAATCCCAGGAGACACAAAAGACAATAGGCATAGCGGCCATGTTTGCTCCCGAAACAAAACAAAGCATCATAATTCTTTTGTTAACAGTACACCAACATGGCTGCCATGACGTCAGGTGAAAATGCTCTATAAAGAACACATAAAAAATGCAAGGTGTATATAGCAGTTGTGGTTTTTTGTATGTATAAATTTAAAAGCACTTTATCCTTCTAATAGTAATAGCAAAAGAAAAATTCGATTACAATTTTTCTTTATGATGTAATTTGCTTAAAGTTTGGAAAAATCACTTCCGAATTTACCTTAAGCAAGGGATAGGAAGCTGGTAACTATCATATTTTCTGGTCTATGACGTCAAAAGCAGAATTTAGTAGTGAGAGTCCGGTCCTGTTTTTATATATCCGATCAATTTACGTAGCCTCAACACACCTCGCTACCATATTTTACAAAAAAATGGAACAGATATATAAAATCAGGACCGGTCTTTTACTATTAAATTCTGCTTTTGAAGTCACGGTAATTACCAGCCTCCCATCGCTCGGTCAAAGTGAATCGGAAGTATAATCTTTCAAAACTTTAACGTAAATTACACCACGAAACTTCGTAATCAAATTAGCTTTTTGCCATTGTCATTAGAAGGATTTATAACGACATTTTATTTATACAAAAAACCCACAACTGATATTTAAAACATTAAAATCTATAATAATCATAAAATTGATACAAAAAGAAATTCGCCAATGTTATCTAATTTTGTTCTAAAAAACTCAAATTTTTGTATTTATAGTAATACAAAATGTTGAGAAATATAATAAAGATCACAGTTAAATGTAACATCCAAATACAGTATTATTTATTTATTATCAACTCACAGCCAAAAATCTGTCTATGACGGAAACTGTCATAAACAAGGTTTCTTGAAGAAGACGAAATCTTAGATGAACCTGCATCAGCCAGTCCACAAGAATGGAGCGCATTTTCTCATTTATCTGCGTTTGTTTATCCATATAATCAGCAGGAACACGGAACTTTCTCTACAATAATGGAATACAATTGTAATTTAAGAAATAAAATTTATTGTTGTTGAGCTAAACAGTCACTGTTTGAACAGTCTGCCAGGTCTGCAGTCTACCTGGTTTGTATTTTTTTAAACATGACCGACTTCACTAGCATGAGATCGAAGTTTTAACCTGAGAATAAAGCACCGGTAATGCTAACCCTAACCCCAACCTTAACACTAAATCCCATCCCAACCCTAATCCTAACTTGAGGCAAAAACCCGCTGACCGAGTCATAACTTGACTCATTGACTCAAACAAAATGACTTCTCCACTAGCAAAGAATTAGGATTTAGAAAATCACAAAACTTCTGCAAACAAATGAATTTTCCAAATGGAATATTATAAATTAAAAAGACCGTAAAATAATGTCGAAACTCTAAAATTAGAATGGAATTGAAGAAAATTGGCGGCGACTGGTTATTCAAATCAAACAAGGAACCAAATCAAACCTCGAGACTTCGCATGTAGCGGTAAATTTCGTTTACATATTCGGCACACATCTGCGGGCTGTCGTGATCTTCCGCGTCAATATCTACAATTCCTTTATTAAAACCCTCCACTAAAGCTTCGCCAATTTCTCCCATATCCATAAATTCTGATGACTTGATAGCAGATGGTTTCAGGACGCCATCTTTCTTCGCCTCTCGACAGGATGGCTGCAGCGAAGACGACGTCTTCTTTAGTTTTCCATCAACAGCTTTTAATCCACCCTAAGAAAGACGTTCGTGAAAGGTTTAAATAAGGTCATTACGACTTACATAATGCCCTTTCACGAAACAACATAGAGCATGGACAGAGAATCGGTTTGAAAATAAACATACCTTTTGTCTTAGTTTTGCTGTGTCCCTTGTTTTGTTACCGATATCTCCAAGTGCAGCACGCGGGTGGGCGAGGTCCTTTACTAAAACCGATTTCACAGTCGTTGTATCGTTTTCTTCTCCACTGAGAACCTACAAATATACAACGAACGAAGACCAGCTGTTTGTTACTACTTTTATTCCGACGAGAATACAGGCACCATTTTTGTTAAGAGGTCAAAAAAAAACTGACAGAGTGATCAGACAGAAAAGGACTTCGACCGAATTGCTGCCAGTCATGCATATTTCGATAATAAGAGGACACAAAATACTCTACTTACAGTTCCAAATCGACGTAGAGCCATCTTTGAAAAGCAGAAGTATAGTTTAGTAAGAAAATTTCAACTTCAGCTGACACACAACTCTGAAATGACGTTCTTTTGGATGTGAGCCATAATGTTACAGCGCCGTATTTAAAATCGCCCCGCTCCTCTGTGATTGGCTACTTGACAATAACAAGAATGCTTGTTTTCTCGCAAGTCCTGACCTTGTGCACATTGGCACGCATGTTTTTTGTTATATTTTCACGAGAAAATTAAGTGTCAGATGCCAAAGTCCAGAGTAATACAATCTAATTTTAAACCGAAACAAATTAAAAAATAATATATATGTTTCTGTATAGCCAATATTAAATTTTGGACGTACATGTGGTGTTGTTTGCTGTATCTTTAACTTCCTGTAAAAAGGATTGTTAAAAAGACACACACGCACAAAAACACGCTTTAAATATATCTACATGTTCGATTTATTTTTGGGAAACGCTTAGCGATGAAGCATTTTTTGACGTTCAGTGTTTATGGCGGAGATTGAAGAGCTAAATTCTTGACGTGCCAGGTGGCCCATGGAGCCAGTGCTTATCTCCGGTTTCTGTAATGTTAAGCAGATGAGAGTTTTTGACTCCCCCTGGAAGTGACACTAATCCATCACAGGTTAGCTCCCAGCAGATGCTGGTACTCATTTACCTACACCGGAAGAATAGAAAGCTGAGTTGGCTTAGGTGAAAAAGGTTGCACAAATATTACCGAAAGAACGGAGAGTCAAGGGCATGCAGTGATGCATGCATGCTATAGCGAATGCTTTTCTATAATTGATTGTGCCAACATTAAATTTAGCCTCAAGATAAAGGAGGCACTACGTATTAATTGGTGTAAGCCTTCTTTAAATCAATAGGTCAAACATACCAACCTGAAACTTTGTTATTAATATTTATGTAGCTTTCTTATTAGTATTTATGTTAATTACTGTTCACTACAAATTTGTATCCACTCAGTATTTTATTACTCTGATGATGGCAGTTGTAACTGCTGAAACATGTAAGTTTTCAAACTTAAAAGTGTAGTCATGTTTGTTAAACTAATTATATAGATCAGTTTCAACTTTTTATTCACTATGTGTAAAAAGACATGATGGAGGGGAGTCCTTCAAAGATTCCCAAAATGATAGTTTGGCTCCTGACCTGTGAATGTTATTAAAAGATTTTAAACTCTGATTCAAACCTTTAACCAATGAAATCTCTAGTTGAAGTGCAGAGAGGCAACTTAATGGCTGCGAAAACCAAATTGTTCCAAACTATCAATTACATTTAATGACATTTACTTTTGTATTAAAAATCCTTTTTTAGGCGAATTCAAATGAAGAGCCGCACGTATTTGATGAATGCGCCGTGCGAGATCAGCTGCGACCCCTTCAGATACTCGGAACACTACAGCTAATGCAGTCGGGTATGGTCTTGAGTTTTCTCAGGTTCAGAATAATGAGCATAAAATTATGCTAAGTATATATAGCACAAACGTGCTAGCAGCTAACAGCTGTCCATGGCTGCTAGCAATTAGGTTCACCACTTTTATGGTAGTTTGAAGGGGTAGAGCCCTCTAGAAACGTGGCCCAAGAGCCCATTTTAATGGCTTCGAGTTAGCTGCTAGCACGTTTGTGCTGTCTTCACTTGACTTTTATCACTATTACTACATCCCACAAGCACTGAGCATAATTTATGTTAAGTTATTTAAGCGTGTCCGCGATGCATACTAACTGCATAGGTTGCTACTAATTTGATTGGCTAGTGTTGTTAGTTCAGTTAATGTGCTCACTTAGTTAGTGACTCCTAAATTGCTTTGCATTTGGTACAGGATTTTATGGAACTGAAACCAAGTTTGAGATTGAACGCAATCATGAGTCATGGTATTTTTTTAAAATTTTTGTTTACATTTCTTATACTCTTTCAGGCCTTGAACTCTCCAGATTTTTTGCCACTTCTATATAATATGATCACTTTCAGCTCATTTCGGCGATATTAACAGAAAAATACTCGATGTTTTAACATCTATTTCTTAAAGGGCAGACCTTTTGTGGCCGTAAATCATACACAATTCTGGGGGCGTTACGGCAATGGCCAGTGGCATCCATGGCAAATGAGCGGTGCCTTGAAAACGTTTTGGTTTTCGTGTAAAATCAAATTGAAATGGCTTTGAACCGACAAAACCCAAGTTTTTAATAAAATTGTCCATAATTTGGACATCTTGGTGATCAAAAGAAACTGTTTTTATACATATTATATGTCCTGGGCACATTCAACCCATATTTTAGTTCAGTTAAGGTGGATAGTAGATATTCATGAAGCTACTATCCATCGAAGCGGTTTCAAAAAATCTGTGTCCCAACGTTTTTAATTATCCAGAAGTTTTTAATGTTACAATAATTCGTACATTTTCTCAAACAGTTTGGTCAGTTTTTTACCACGAGGCGATTGTCACGGGTATCCCAAATGGTTGGGCAAGTACTGCTTTAGGTCCTAGACCCTATTTTTTGCGATTTGTCCGTAATAAAAACAACACGTTTTTAGAGTTTGTGAACTTTAAAATGCCGTAGAAGGCGTAAACCAAGGGACATCTTTAAACTCGTTTTAAAACTTCGTGCTTTTAAAGTAAAATGTTCAAATACAATCCACAAAACGGACTCAAAGCGACGACTTCCGTCCGCCATTTTGTTTCAGCGTCAATGGTAAATATTGCCTTGCATCTACTATTTTTAAACCAATCACGCGTAGCCAAGCTTGTATATACTAATTATTATAAAATAATTTGGATAGTACGTGTGTTTTGATTGGTTTACAAGTGTGTTTTCATAGCGCCATGAAGCACGAAATTGACGTGAGCAATGTGGTTTGACTGTCCCGAGTTGTGAGACCTTACAGTTTCATGAAAGAAATTAAGGTATACATACGCGCTTCGTATAATGTCTTTCTCTTTGTTAAAAAATAATAATTTTTTAAAAGAACTAAAACATGTTCTCCATGCCTTCGGCAAAGTTTGCCTCGGTTTTCACCAGGCTATGAAGGCACGGAGAACACGTTTTATTTCTTGAATATTACATGCGTCCGATTATGAAACGAACCCATAGTAAGTGTTATTGCCCTTCTGTTTTTATCCGCCTTCTGAGTCTTATGTTCCTAGTATTTGGTTTCATTCTCAGCATTTGCTCACAGAGCACGTTACCAGCGGTTTGCCGATAAGTATAGCTGCCTTATCCCGAGAACAGCCAATCACGCCGCAGCACAGCCTGAACATGAACAGTGCAAAGTTATCCTTGAGACCCTAATGCAAACTGCAGACCGGGAAAAGCTGGATCTTCTTGCAGGAGCTTGGTCCCTAGGAAATCGATATGTTTTCTTCAGGTATTGTTAAGTCAAAAAATATTTCCTTGAACGTTTTTTCAAGAACTAGAAAGTAGGACACAAGTCAATGACATGTCATGGTGACAAAGAAAAGCAGTGAAACCATTTATGTTGTTTCATTTGTTTGTTTGTTTGTTTGTTTTGTAGTTTTGGCACTTTTAGTACCTAAGTCAACCCGCCGGTAGGTTAGTGCACTTTTGACGGGTGTTTTCGTGCATTTTAGCGCAAATTCTTTGCATAGGTTGGCGCAGAACGGTACCGATTGGCTGGGTGCATTGATTTGTCGTTCTATGTCGACTTTTTATAAGGCATTTTGGTTATTGCTTCTATGTACTACTAAGCTTCTTTTCCGCTTTTTTACAACATAGTAAAAGTTAAGCTTCATTTTCCCTTAATTAGCATCGTCATCATCATTCATTCTGTTGGTGCTGTAAGGCAGATAGAGCCATATGGCCTAAGCATCGAAACTCCAGACTACTCTGTCGTCTGCTTGTTGACAGTATCCCAACCCATCTCCTCTCGGCAGCATTTTCCTTCCGGAGTCGAGGTTTTGAGATATTTTCGGGTTGGTGCCTGCATCCATACGTTGTATATGCAGTATACAGATCGATTTCGTTTTGTTAATCTCTTTGTCATTTTGTGGAATTAATTAACGGTGTTTTTCTTTTTATATTTTTAAGATTTGGCATTTTTCATATGTTGTTATTGTTCTCAGGAAAATATTTCTGGCCCGGTTCCACAAAACTCCGATTAACTTAATCCTGGATTAGGACAAAATTCAAAGACTAGTTTTTTCCTTAAGCAAAGCTTTGTGATGCTTACGAAATTTTGTTTGGTTTTATCAATAAAGAAACAAGTTAAATCCAAAATTTCAGCCCAAAGCAAGCTATAGAAGGTTTGAAACAGGAACATGGATTAAAAAATCAATCCTAGGTTAGCACTGTTATCGGGTTTTGAGAAACTGGGCCCAGGTTTCTACAAGATCTTACTCTGCGACACCGATGCATTATTTTCACCCAGTCAGTCTATACTAAAGGAAGTCACGGGCATAAAATCCGTTGAGTCCTGAAATGATTTGACCTTCTTTTTCCTCTCTTTTTTGTTCTTGGTTGCCTCCATAACTGTGAAGTTATTGTTTTATTTGATGATTAAATGCGGGTTGTCTGATGATTTCCAGTGAGGTGATCAGACAAGAACTTGAGGGGCTACTCGCACAAAGGCAGTATTCAGCAGCTGTAGTTCTTCAAACTGCTACTAGAGGATGGGTTGCCAGAAAAACTTGGTCGAACCTCAAACGATCTTTAGAATTGCAACGTAAGGCCCGTATGCAGAGCAGATCAGACACCAGGTACGCAGCCGAGCAGTTCAGAAAATATTATTTAGCCTTAGTTCTTTAACTATTACTAAAATTGGAAGAATTGATATTGTTAGATAGACCATATTCAAAATAACTCTCCAAAGATTGGTTTCAAAAGCACGCATTCAGTTTCTTGCAAAATTAATTTGACACCCTGATATCAGGCTTTCCTTTTCTAAGCCGTGTTAATCTCATAAAAAACAAGAGGCTACCCAGTAGCCTTATTTATGCCGGTTCTTGCAAGTTTTTAAATTGAATCCATGAAAAATGAGAAAGAAACTTGCATTATAGAAATATGAATTACTGTGATTTTGATGGAAGGGGGATTGGTCGCCAGGAAAGGAAAGAAAACGAATCAGTAACCCAATCGGGAACAAAATTCGAAATAACTTCTATTTTTTTATAAACCAAAATGTGTCAAAATTTCAAATTATCCTAATGTTTTTAAGTTTTAAAGCTCAGAAAAATGGTAAAAAAGCAAGAAACGAAAAGAGAAGATGATTTGCAGCGGGGAAAAAACCAGAGAACTGTGATACTCGATCTTACGACGTAATTAGACGAACTTTGAAAAGAGTAGCAGTCATGAAATTAATCTTTAATTGCACTAGCTACGCTATTTGGGAAATTTTCAGTTTTATTCTCGATTTTTTAACTATTTTCAGAGCCATTTGTATGTAAAATATTCAATTTTATCGGTAATTTTGATTTGGCGACATAAGTGTCTCCTGCGCATGTGCATGATTCTTTTGTGCTTTTTTTGTTTAGTGATCAATGATGATAATGTGATAATGTAAAACATAAATAACTTTTGAACTTTTCTTTGCAAGAGTAAATGATGCTTTAAATAACAGTAGAGCGATTTACAGGCTTACCAACTTTTCAGTTTTGCGTTGCTTCTCACAAATGGTATACCCACTGATTTTAATAGGAAATGACCTGTAACATTTTTGTTATACTATGCATTAAAAACAACAGTTTAATGTGGAATTCTTTACACAATGAAAAAATCTTCACAGATGTTCTTCCGTCCAGTCTTTGTATAGGGGAATAGCAACACAATTATATCAGAAGAAACATTTAACAGTTTTACCTCGGGGTCTGAAGCAAACGTTCTTGCGGGCACCACGAGATCCGCGTAAGTTAGTGCGTCTGTGTCCGTGTACTCACTTCCGGCACTCGTTCCCTGCGAGAGATCCACCTGAGACCGCGGGACGTAATCGGGAAGTGGGGGAACATCTGATGGCAACGAGTTTGAGACGCCTAAAAAAACAGGATCAAGAGTTCATAAACCTAAGTAAGTTGGTATTTCAAAACTCCAGAGATTTCCAGGACATTTTCGTGTTTTTTGACACTTCTCAGAACAAATTATTGCAAAAAATATTGCTCATAAAACAGTTCTAATGTTTTGAAAAAAGAAAAAGTGATGCATTAAACCATCTGTAAATCTTTATAATGATGATCTGTTATGCTTGTCGCCGAATGATAAAACAAAAACGTTATCAATTCCAGTAAAAGACACAGGCACTCAATCAGGTATCGTACTAAAAAATCCACAAAAAAAACCATTCAGTTTTCAGTTTCAGTTTATTAAAGAATAAAGTAATTTTACAATGAATATGGTAAACTTGTCATCTGCAAATAGCAATGAGTGCTAATCTAAGGCAGATGCAATGTCTATTACATAAATAAAATATCTATTATTAAAATTCTACATTGCATAATGAATAAGCCTGAGTTTCCAAAGAGTAGCCAGATTTATTTATACAACTTGTCTGATATTGTTTAGTAGAGATATACCAACTAAGTAAATTAAATTATGTACAATAAAAAGCGGAGAGTATGAAGAGTTTGATGATATAAGCTCTCAAGTGTCTCGATTCCAATTATTTGACATCCTGGGCAAAACATCTATTAACTTTTCGGCTTTTCAGTTAGTTTTTGGTGAAATTTTTTTTGCGCGCGCAAGTGCCAAAAAAGAAAATCTCGCCAAAAACCAACTGAAACGCCTGCTACATGTTTTAAAAAGATAAGTACCTTGCTTATTGAAAACCATAAATCAACAGCAGTTTTCTCTGCGTTTAAAAATACATTTATGCACCAATGATAACAAGGCTAAACCCTTCGTGCGATAGAAACCAATAAAACGTTGAATGCAGTTAAAAGTTTTTTCGAGACAAACTCTCTACAATGAAAAGTCTTTTAGAGTCAGCTAATTCAAATGCAATGTGTGTCTTCCTTTAATAAAATATTTAAAACCATTCTAATCCTGGGATGATACAACATTAAAAGCCATCGCAGTATCATCCGGGTTACTAATTATTTGATTAAATATCTTTTCTCGCGTTCTCTCCCGTGGTTTATTTAAGAGTTAGTTACTGGATGGGAGTAGTTTGTTTACATATACACCCACGCGCTGGCGATATAATGAACGAGAAAACTCTATAACGATCAGGTGAAAGCCGAGTTTATTATGAAAAAATTTGAGTTCACTATCTTGCCAGCAAGTAGTATATTTGTAAACAAACTACGAACTGAAAGTAACTAACCCTTTTAATATGCAATCTGAGTTCACTGCATCGCAAGCCGCGCCTTACTTAACTTAACTAAATTTCAGAAGAAAGCAGCGGCGAAGCATTCACTTAAATTTGTCAAAAGCTGAATTTAAATCGTAAAATAAATGTAGCAAAAACCTTGTTTTAGAATTTATCAGCATGTCCTTTGGGAAGGGTGTTCAATGCTTTAACAAAACATTAGAAGAACACAGCCATTATTTGAAGGGTTTTGACATGTCGCCATTCCCGATTAAGTAAGTACTGAATGGCCATCTTGAAGTGATCTTGTAAAAACAAGTCAGTAATCTGCATATTTTTGCTCCCAAATGTTCGCCACCACAAAACAAACCAATTTCAGCAATTGTAAATACGGCATTGGTTAAAAATTGATTAAACTGCTTCGATTCACAAGAAACCCAAACTTCAAACTTATCTAAAAGGCGGGAAAATTGCTGGACGTGCACCAAAAAGTCCGCCAAATTAAATAACTTGACTGTATACTCTGATAAAGGACAACTTTTGCTGGAGTAAAAGCTCAATAAAAATAATTTTGGTTTTCATTTGTGGTTTGAATTTTCTGAAGACTCAGCCATAGGTATATGATTTTTTTTGTGCCGATTAGTGACAGATAGACCGAAATCACGTGATCGATTTTTTTTACAGTGAACGAAGGTTGCTTATTAATTTCCTATAAACTGATGCCCGGTATACAAGATTCTCATTTTGCCTTTTTTTGATAAAGAATGTCATTCCAACGGAATTAATTTTTTCCGCATTCGTCCCTAATTTTTTACCCATATCCTAACCTTGAAAGTAATCCTAATTTTCAGTTTCAGGACGTCTAAGTTACTGTTTCTTTTTATCAGAATAGTTGAAATCTAAGCTTTATGCAGGTAGTCAGTTACACTGCTCTTATTGCTTTAGTTATAAGTTGCAATATTTGAAGTTTGATTGTTTTCTTAATATAGTGTTTAAAAAATCGTTTAAGTTCTGATATCAAAAGAAAGATACTTCAGCAATATTAACACTGGGAATGTTCTATACATCAAATGGAGAATAGTTTTGAAGCGGCAGGAAACTGTTTCAAGGCTGTAGGCAGATTTATTTTACGAAAACTAAATGTTCTATATCCACGTGAACATGTCAAGATTTTCTTGATAATTAGAAACTATTTTTAAATTATGAATACTTTATGGATTGCGCGCGTACCGTTTTTGTTCATTCATTGTCAC